>VDFB02011520.1:0-61144 GCA_007258455.2 Sequoia sempervirens
TCTTATGAGCAAATTCAAATACCTGCGTACTCTCTTCACCAGATTTCCTCCGTGCATCAGACTTCTCATATGCTATTACAACCTCTTTCCATACTTTTACACTTACATCAATTGGCCTTTTTTTGAGCCTTAGCTCAGGAGGGAGTTTTTTTTATCTTCCTTGATTGGTTGCACCGAAATATTTTGCAGTTTTGAGACATTCATAGCTTTATCTTCTTTACATACCAACCTGTGCCAAATTCAGTCTCCATGTCATGGATAACTACTTTTTGCAGGTGCATGGGTATCTTTGAGAATGGAAAATGTAGATGGTCTTTGAACCATTGAAGGCATGATTCCTTCAATATATTCACAAATTCTTTTCTAACATCTGTCATTCAGACTTCCCCTGAACCACATGATCATATTCTATCTTGGTATTGTAGCTACTAATGTAAGATGCAAAACATGGTGTGGTGGAAGAAGTCTATGTCCCAGGAGTGGTTGGGACATTGGAAGTCTTTGCTCCCCATTCCACATTCTTAGAGTTTATTGCTATTGATTTCCTTGTGGATCTTTTGCTCGATCCAGGACTAGTTGGGGAATCAATTAATTCCCTTTGACACAGTTGATTTGGTTGCAATGTTTCAAGGGCTTTACTAATCATTTTTCTATGTATTTGGCAAGCATTTTCAAGTCCACACCATCCAATTTGTTCACTTCCTCTACCCCCAATATGGAAGCCAATGTCTCTTTATCTTTGTCAGTCTCATGTCCCTATATATATATAAAATAAATTTCTTCTTTTAAATTTAGAAATAAAGAACTAAAAACTAAAAATCAAAGAAACAATGGAAACATTTACAAATCTATAAATTAACAACGAATTACCTCATTGTGGCCAGATTCTGCTCCCTTTGCTCCCTTCCCTCTATTGCTTGACATTTTGAGGTGACCTAGGGCAAACTATTTTTGTCTAGTCTATGGAGGCAAATGAAGTACACACTACCAGGTATGAAAGTTTTCGTCCAGTTTGTGGTATGAAAGTTTTGTTTTGTGGTATGAAAGCAATCCATCAATCAAAGAAATTAAAAGAAATGGGTGATTAATGAGCAAGCTTTACCTTGAATGACTCTCTTTCTAGATTTAAATTCCTATGAGATGCCTCCTGAGAGTTCAAACCTTGCAATGGAATGAATAATGCAAAAATAAGACCACCAAATAACCCAAATCAACTGAAGCCTGATCATTATCTACCAGGTGGCATCCCTTTTGTACAATTCTATTAGTAAAAATTCTATCTCAATATCTTTATATGGATTCAAATTGAATTGTTACCTGATTTTGCTTCTAGCTAAATTAGGTAGGACTGTTATGTTTTTACATAGTGAAACAAAAGGGTACATTCTTTTTTGCTAAGTTTCATTCATATGCATAAAAGAAATTATCAAAAGACTACATTATTTGATTATGCAATTTCATACAATACAATAGAGAGTCAACATTTATTGCAAAGATAGTCTTTATTGATAATCATAAGTGTATAGTGTCCATCACAAGCCGAGGGACTGACTATTTTATGCATATAAAGAAAAAAATATACATTTATAGATAAAAGGAAATACATATGTAAAGAAGGGGGACCCATCATTGCCTAAATGACGAATCTCGGTTGAGTTTCCTTGCATCAGCTTTAGTCCTCCTGCTTATCCAACCTCCAGTTGCTGCTTGCCCCTTGCTGCTCTAGTTTTCTTGCATCAAGTTCAATTATAGAGAGATACAATGGCAGTGCTAAAGAAACATACATGACAATCAAAAGAAGGCAGTTAACTATGACGAAGACAACATAAAATGTTGTTGTTTATGCTATTTGTAACAAACCAACATGAAGATTTCATCATATACCTATTCATCAAGGCACCTGACAAATAGTGTTGCATATTGAGTACAACAAGTTCATTGTTTGCAAGAATTCTGAGGTGAGTACTTGTCAAGCATTCACCACAAAGTCACAAAGGTGGAACAACCATTTCATAAAAAATAAATCATATGTATGAAAAATTATAAGCTTCTCTCAATAGGAGGTGATAGTCCTAAATTACATGATGAGGGAGTATGCAGTCCTCAAGATATTGCACAACAATGATGTAGTCATTATGCCTTTGTTGTTCACATGGTATATAACAGTCAATAGTATTTTGATAAGGCAACACAGTGAACATCCTAATAGTGAAGAGATCAAATCATGAGGTGAATTGGAGGACAGTCTTGATACAATGCATAATGACTGGTACTTAGTCATAGTCTAGAGCAGTAGGGAAGATAGTCATAAAGATCATATGGCATTGCTAGGGAGTGAAGAGTCTATAGCATTGAGAGCATGTCCCTTAACTTTTGTGCAATCATAACAATGGAAGACAATTCCTTGTAAGTCAATTCCTTTGCATTTGTTTGAAAATGTAAAACATTTTGATTAAGTGATATGTTTATAAAATCACTTATGTCAAAATGTTATTTTAAATGCATAAATGAGGTGTATTATGCCATAAAATGTACAAAAGGGATATAGTTGAATTTTTATGCCCTTGCAGTCACACCAAGGGTATGAGTAAAAGTAGTTGGGAGGCATGGTTGAAAAATGACGACTCATGCCAATCATATTGCATCCTCTCATTTACAAGAGAGGAGCCAAGATAGTACAATCTACAAATGCTAATGAATAAAAGAGAAAATTACATGCTGTTTGCTACCATACAATATGTTTAAATCAACAAAGGTACATTATCATTTGAGTGATAGTGAACATGCATACATAGTTCAGGTTCACAATCAAAACAACACACAAAACAGTGAAGGATCTCATATGATGTTTACAGGAGCTCATGTTAAAACATAATTGCATATAAAGAATATGAGGAGCAAATGAGAGTTAAGTTTCATTATGCTACAAGTACATCATGTTGAGTTGCATTTGAATGTGCGAATGGAGATAGAAAGCTTAACGTTGCTTAGTATAAGAATATAAACAAGATACAATAGCCTCATCATGAATATTCAATAAGTACTTCAAGTGCAGACTCAAGGAATGCTTTTATTTCTATTGAAAGAGTGAGTTTTCTTCATAAAAAGTGTTTTGAAGAATAGTGATCTAGGTTGTCAAAACATACAAGTTCCAAAGGAGGAGTTGTATACAAGAGGGAAAAACACAGCTATGTTATTTTGCAGAAAGGTAAGTAATAAGGTCACTTGAAAATCCTGTCAAGAGGTAATTACAGTACCAGTGTGAAGCTTTCATCCCTGTGTAAACATATTGTTGCTTCATGGAATGAGGGTACCAAGTATATGAAATACATTGTGATTCTTGATGCAAATACCCATAGTCAAAACATGCAGTCATGGCAGTGATCAAGTTTTTGAAGCAACATTATCCTATGGTATAATTGACTGAGGTGGCTCTTGTTTCAAATGAAATAAGGCTAGGGTTTTGAACCCTTATATCCATTTAAAGCCATTGAAATACCAAGAAAAATCATAAAAAGATAGGATGATGCCAGAGGAGTATACTTCAGAATACAACCAAGAAAAAATTAGAATACATTTGCAAAGAAGTTTCAAAATGCATTTTAAAAGCTTTCAAAATGGTGAGGCCACAACATTCAATGGAGGAAACCAACATAATCTATATTCTCTCACAGAAAATCAATGGGTTTCCCCCATAGAGTGCCATCACGAGCTCAATCAAAGTCAATAATGGTAACCTCAAGGTGAAGAAGACATCAATAGAGGAAGCTTTGATAAATACAATAAGAATCAAAACTTAGAAAATGATAGGAAGCCATGACTAAAACCCCAGAATATGCTTCAAATAAAGGAAAAATACTAAATTTTTTGCATATACAATGAAAAGAGAATGCTCACCAATGTTTTCTTGAAGAGGCTCGACCCAAAAACAACAAGAATGATGAAGAAATGCCAGCTTCAAGCAAGAAAACCCTAGCAGTGGCGGTGCCCACCGAGCATTTTTTTTCAGAAGATACAAATGTGCCAAATGATTTAGGGTTTGAGTATGGTGTTTCCCTATGCCGACCGATGGTATTTTTTCCAGATTGATTTAAAAAATAATTGCCTCGACTAATAACTTGCATGGTATTATCACTATTGATATGCCTTAGGTTTTTTGCCTTAATTCTTACCTCCTTTCCACTCAATGACCTCACATTAAACCCCTCCCAAATAGTACTGAATATCAAAACTATTCTTACAATAATCAAATTTTATTCTATACAATATCCCACACTAGAATTTCCTAAAATCTAGGGTGAGAGAGTTACACCCTTCAAGAAGTTATGATACCTTTCATTATTATTTACATAATAAAATTATAAATATTTAGGAAAACTATTTTATATTAATTAATTAAATATATAATTTTATGATATACATATTTATTTAATAAGGTTTACACCTTATAGTTAGAGCCTTATACATTTTATTTGAGGATCATTAATTTTAAATATGATCCGCTAATAAAAATTATGCTCTAATGCTCCTTAATGTTTATAGGGTCACATGCTAGCGATTTCCATTAGAAATAAAATGCAAAGTTCCCCATTAGCACATGGATCTCTAATAGAAATAGAATAGGGATAAAATATATGCCAATATAAAGATCATGTATTATAAATTACATTCTAAAATTTGTATAATTTGAAGTCTTGTATTCTCAACGATGCTCATAAAGAGGTCTTATTAATTTTACTAGAGCCTAGGCCTCCTCAAAATAGCCTTCGATCTAAGTGTTTTACATAATTTCCATACATATTACTTATAATTTAATGCTATGATAGAAGGCTTAATGAAATACAAAACTGAATTAAATGATGGTGATGCACCTAAAAGATGATAAACTTGCAAACTGATTCACAAGGACTTCTCAAAGATTCTATCTGCACAACTAGATCTAAACAGTTCAATCACATAAATATTTCATACAAAGGCTTTAATGAAATTATTCTTTTTGAAGGAAAAATAATGTTTTCACAAAAAAGACGATAACTCTAAATTATATGCACAATTTATAACCTGTGAAACTGAACTTAATTGCATTCATACACTTATGAGTGAGACAGAAAAAATAAAGGTTTCAATATTGAAACACTTTCAATTTCTTATCAAATCAAACATAAGGATGACACATGAAATCTAGAAGGAAAACTTGACAATATTGAAAGATGAAAGGAAAATTTTGCAACTGACAAACTATGATAACCTGTAAAAGCTGTTGTATTATATTAAATTGTAAATAAAAGTTGAGTTACAAGATAATCTCTTTGCATAATGCAAAGGCAGAAATTTTTTTTTGAGAAAAAGACTAAGTCTTTTCTCAATATATACAATGTATGATAACTCCAATGTGCCAAGAGGTGCAATTGAAAGCCAACTAAAAGTGTAAAATATCTCTGAAACTCTTCTCATGGTAGTTTGCAGATTGACCAACATGTGGAAAGTATGTGGGATGTTTTTGATTGAGATTTTGGTGGGAATGAGACCTTTTGGAGGCATTTTTTTCATGCTTTTGGTATGGGTTGGGTCATAGCTTGAATTTTATTCACTTTGGAGGCATTTTGGAGGAGTTTTGGAAGCTTCTTTTTTGGCCTTTTTGCTACATCCGACAAGAAGTTTCTAGGACATGTGTGGGGAATTTGTTTCAAAAATGCATAAGTAATTTCAAACAGAGTTTTTGAAGTTAATTCTTTCTTTCCAACAACATTGTAACTCATTTTTGGAGTTATCTTTTAGCAGGAGTAGCATTGTAACTCATTTTGGATAGACTTGTAGAGTAGTTTATACCTTGATGATTAATGAAGCTAAGTTGTTTTACCTTCTCATTTTTCTACTATATTGTATTCATTTTAATTGATTGATGCAACTACTTGTGGAGTTATTTCCTTGTGGTTCTGTCTCAGTGTTAACATCTTTAAACAAAAAATTATGTAAGTTGTAGGTCATAGGTTGTGTTTAAAAGCAGAATGTAAGTTTAAGGGTTTAAGGGTTGAGGGTTGAGGGTTAAGGGTTGAGGGTAGAGGTTAGAGGCCAATTTAAGGGTTTAGGGTTGAGTGTTTAAGGGTTTAAGGGTTGATGGTTTAGGGTTGAGGGATTAGGGTAGAGAGGGATGGATGGATGGAGTGAGAGATGGAGGGAGAAGTGAGATAGAGAGGAGAGAAGAGGAGGGAGGGACAAAGATATATGAGGGTTGAGGATCCAATGTATAGGGTAGAGGGTTGAGAACTGAGGGTATAGAGTTTAGGACCTATAGGGTTGATGGTTTAGGGTATTGGGTTGAGGGATTAGGGTAGAGGGTAGAAGGTTTAAGGGTTTAGGGTTGATGGTTAAGGGTAGATAATTTAGGGTATAGGTTTTAGGGTGTATGGTTGAAGGATTAGGGTTGAGGGTCCAATGTATAGGGTAGAGGGTATAGGGGTTGAGGGTTTAGGGTTTAAGGTTGAGGGTTGAGGGTTGATGGTTGAGGGATTAGGGTTGAGGGTTGAGGGATCTTTTTATGCAAGTGAAATGTAGGAAAGCAATTGAAGGCCAATGAATATTGGGGAAGGATTTTTTTTCTAACACCCCTAATCCCTTAACCCTTAATCCTTGCTAGATCAGAACAATTAGGTGCTAAAGAAGGCTCTAAAGTAGGCACTAAATTAGGCATTAAATTAGGCGCTAATGCCATCACAAAAATCAAAGCTAATTGAGGCGCTAATATGCACCTAATTTAGCACCTAATTGTTTTGATCGGTGCAAAAAATGCCAAAAATTAGTGCCATCCTGATAAATAGCGTCGACTTTTTCAAAAAATTGGAGAAAAATACATTAAAACAATGGTTGGAAGCAAAAAAGGGAGCTAATCACAGGGATTTTTTGTAGTGTATGTGTACTTTGGAAGTCTGGAAATGTGATGAGGATTTTGGAAATGCAAAAATGTTGTCAAAATATGCTAGGGAGGACTAACACCCTTACTGTTGACTTAGTTCCACTGCTATTTTTTAGGGGAAATGCAGAATCTTCGAATGTAGGAACATAATCCAAAAGAATCTCTGCAAAATTCACTTGGAGGACTAAGATGCCCTAGGTGACAACTTAGTCTTGATCTGAATTTCTAAAATCTCCGAAAGTGATCTTGAGGTTCAATGTCTCCACTTCCTTCTTCCTAGATCCTAGGTCCTGAAACTTCCAAATCTAGCCTCAAGGTGAGTTTCCGTGAAGATGACAAATTTGCAATGCAACTTTGCAACTTTGTAACTTTGCACTTCAAATGATCTTCAAGTCTTCAATCTAAATCTACAAACACCAAATATGCAAGAGAGGAAAAACTTGTTGATTGTTAGTAAATGGGGGTTTGCCTTGGTCAAACCCCTTGTTGGTAATTAAACCTTGGAATGAAATAAAATAATGAAGGAAAATGATAAATGAACAACATGCAATGTTACAACTCACCAAACCCTTGTAATGGAATCTGCAAACTTGTGTGAAATGACTAGCTTGAATGTAGATCTTGATGCTTGAATGCTTGATAGATATTGGCTTGAATTGCTTGCTTGAATCAAAACCTTACATCACAAAGGTTAGCTCAAAAACACACATGATACAATAAGATATTTGACATGATGCTTGAATCTTGATGATGGCTCTAAATGCTTGATGAACTGCTCTTGAATGCTCTTGTAAACTCAATTTGCTATGAGGAATGTAGAATACTTGAATACGTCTTAGATGAAAAATGAGTGGAAGAACCTTGTATTATACTTATCTGTGCTTAATATCCTAAAATTACACCACAACAAACCAACATATGAATTCATTAATTAAAAGGAGGTTTAAATCCCACCAAGATTTGAAATTAAATCCCAAAAATACCTTAAAGGAGGGACTAAGGCCCTAGGTTATTAGTCTTAATCCCGAGGCATGGCTTCGAGGCACAAACTCCAAGGGGCCACTTTAAGGCACATTTGAAATAAGGGTGCCAAGACCTTTGGGGGACAAAGAAGCCCTAGGTGGCGTCTTAGTCCTGACCAAAAAATTAGGGACACAACCAAAATCATTAAATTATCACTTATCCATTGATGCTTGTTGGGATTAGCCATTAAAAGTTGTAATTCATTAGGCTTGTGGATGCAAAATAGGACCAATTAAGACATAAGTAAGGATAAACAAAGAAAGTTGGGACCAAACAAGTGTGAAAATGTAAGGGTATGTATTTTCCTACAGTACATTTAGCCCCCACTTTAGTGAGAGGATGAACTTGCTTGAAACTCACAGTAAAGTAGCCAACCAATGCAATCAGAGGGTTCAAATGTACAAATGCTAGTAACCATGGGATGACCAATAACCAAGAGGGTGGTCAAGCCCCTGGGATCAAGATCCTATGATAAACCAACATAGGAACACAGGAACACACTTGCAAATGATATATGAAGCCATAACCAAATCATAAACATACACCATCAAAGATAGGAAAATGAATAGAAGGAAAAATAAAAATGCAACAAATCAAGCTTATTTGTTTGTACAGTAATGTGTGGATGGGTCTAGGCTGTGTCCAAAGGTTTACAAAGTGGAGCAGCAGTATCCACCCCTATGCAAACCATGCGATGCGCTCACAAGGGGCTAGTGAAGCTGGTTGTCCACTAGGTGAGCCCCAGAGTCCATATCAAAGTCACTTATGAATATATGATAGAGACAAAGGGAAAAATGCACGATCCACAAGGGCTAGGTGACTAGAATTCCAGACACTGGAAGTGGCTAGAGGACCATATCAAAACCATGAATTTATTAAAGGTACAAAAAGAAAAATGCACACACTCACAAGGGCTAGTGAAGCTAGTTGTTCACTAGGTGAGCCCCAGGGGACCATATAATGCCATACCTCCATGACTTTAATAAGGTACAAAAATGCAACACAACATGAAAGAGGGATGTTTGAAGGGATTTTACTTAGTTCGTGTGAGGTCTTAATCTTAGGGGACATCATTCCTAATGTCTCCAAGAGAGGACCAATTAAAGGATAAAAGATTCACAACTTAGAGAATGCAGTGCATCGCATCACCACTAAGAGGAATATAATATGTTGAGATAGATCAAGCTCTTGAAGGACATTATTCCCAATGTCACCACAAAGAGAAAAACACATCGCATGAAGTAAGAAAATCACATCAATGAACATGAAATAAATAAATGTAAATGAAATCATGCCAAAATAATGCCAATGTATGCCCCCACTTTAAAGAAATTGCAAACACCATGCTGTGAGCAATTACTTTAAAGTAGTCAAAACATGAAAAAGAAAAAGGAAAAGAGGGTTGCCCCCTAGAAACACATAAGGGATATATGGATTTGGGGTTAGTATGTTCTTGCTACAATGATATTAGAGAGCTCAAAATTGTCATCATTCCCCAAATACATATAGAACTAGAAGAATGACATAAAGAGAGCAAAAACAAATGAAAAACCTTTTGGGTCAACGTGGAAGAGACATAGGGTGTCTCAATGCCTTGCGTCATCCCACAAAGGAAAACACAAGACAAAAATGAAAAGAAAAGAAAAGATACGAAAAATATTTTGGGTCAACATGGAAGAGACATAGGGTGTCTCGACGCATTGCATCATCCCCAAAAGGAAAACACAAGACAAAAATGAAATGAAAAGAAAAGATAAGGAAAATGAAAGATAAAGACCAAAGAAAAAAGGCGAACAACTTACGACATATAGAAGAATTTAGGTACAAATAGAGGAACACACATAGAGAGGAAATATCAAATAGAACATCATGGGAGATCACATTACACACATGCAATTAGCCAAAATCAAAGTGAAAAGGAAAGAAAAAATACTAGTAAAGAACATGCGAGTCAACCATCCAGTTGGTCATCTGCATCCCAGTCTTGTTCAGTATATACAAAATGTAGATCACTAGTGAGTGGAACCACATCAAGTGTTGTACTTGGAGAATCACCAAGTTCAACACATGGTGCATCACTTGGTTTAGGAGGATAATTACGGTTGTTATCATTTAAGCTCATGGAAGAGTAAAATAACAAATTCAAATCATTATGCACTTGCACATCAATTTTAACATTTTCTTCATCGTCATCCAAGTTAACCACAACAGGAGGACAAATGATAATATCTGTAGAAGGTGCTAGTGCTTGTTGTGTTGGAGATGTAGGATCTGTTGGTTCTGGTAAGGGAGGAGGCTCATCATTTATTGCTTCTGTCAAGTTCAAATTTTTATTTTCTATGTTGTTCTCTGTGTTCATCTTTTGAGCAATAGCACGATGTCTACACCTACGCTCTCTAGCATTTTGTTTCTTTTATTACGGTTTTCAAGTTGCATTTGTGTAGGAGCGGGTTTGTCAACCATAGGTTCCTTTTCTTCTTGTGAGGGAAGAATAGAAGGAACCATGGAAGCTTGTTTAACCACTTTCTCTTTGGCTTTATAAATTTGTTTAGGAGGTGGATTAGGAATTGTTTGGTTTTCTCTTGGCCTTTTGTAGGAAATAGGCAAAGGATTTTTGATGGATGGGTCTTGGTTAGTCAGAAGGGCTTTAAGCTCAATATTGTTTTCAAGGGGTGGAGGTTTGATCATAGGTGGAGGAAAATTTTCAAGGGATAACTTGGCTATGTATTTTGCTTTAAACTTTTGGTAGGATAGGAAAAGGAAGTCTTCATGGCATCTTATAGGTTCCATGGGCTCAGGCCAAAAATAGTCTAAGGAAAAATTTCCATGGGAAGATGGAGGTCTAAAGCCACTATGGGTCACAGTGAATATTTCATTGCCGACTGGAAACTTTAAGCACTTATGGACAACGAATGGGACCACATTCATGGAGCTAAGCCATTTTTAGCCTAACTTCACATAAAATTGATCTGAATTAGAGATGATAGAGAATGATACATTTAATTTCTTAGGTCCTACTTGTAAAGGGAGTGTGATCGAGCCCATCGTAGCACAAGCAAAACCATCATGCATTTTAATCCATGCTTTTGGTTTATCATATCTATCTTAAGTGAGTTCAAGAACATATAAGAGTTCTTCTATGATCAAATTCTCTCCATAGACGAGATCAATTAAAATCCCAGGAGTGGGCCTGTTATTGATTTTGCCGGCTATGTAAAGAGGACCATCAGGTGCATTTTTGATTGTTTCTTCTGAAGAGAAAGTAATGTCAGTAGGCATTCTGGTTTGATATTTACGAGGCTCAATGTCAGTTGCTCCTATCATTGTACTAATAGGACTTTTGTTGTTAGTATTCATAGGATTTTGTTCGTTATTGCTCATGTTATCATCATCTGTGTCAACATTCATCACATCGGGCTTAGTTTCACTAGCCTTAACAAATGAACTATTATGATTGGGCATGGGATTGGTAAAGATTTGCAAGTTTTGGTTAGGAGGAGCTACAAACTTATTACCTTTTTCATTCACACCTCCAATTTGCATATGATTAGAATCAGTGCGGTCTTGCACAAGATGTTTAAGACACTTGCAATGTTTTGTATCACGTCCTTTTTGTTGGTGATAAGCATAATAGGCATTATGTCTAAAGCTCAGAGGTAATGGATTTCTAGGGTCAAGAGGTCGAACGAGAGGTAAGGTAAGCATGTTCTTGTTTAATAGCTGGGTCATGATGTTTTGAAGTGTGTCAGGTAAGGGAGTAAATTGTCTTTGCAGATCCCCAAAGATATAAGGATTACTCTTCTTTATAGCAGCTACTTGGGTAGGTTGGGAGGTGGAATTTAGTTGAAAGAAACTTTTTTTTTTCTTCTGAAAGGTTGGTAGGTGTTTTGGTTTGAAGATTCAGACTTTTTAGGATAGGTAGAGGTGGGTTTCGGTTCACAACTACCTACATAATTATGATAATCTCGAAGGGCGGTGCATAAATTCATGAAGGAAGGGAATTTCATCATGGTAAGATTATCTCTTATCTTGCTTTGTAAATTTTATATGAACATCTTTTGAAGGTGAGAATTGGGAATCTTCACACTGATTTGGGAATAAAGCGATTGGTAACATGAAATAAAGTCAATGAATTTTTCACCCTCATTTTGCTTACATCTCATCAAATCAGCTAATCTCATTTCAGGAACCATATGCACTTGGAAATGATTAATGAAGGCTTCAACAAGTTCATTAAATAAACAAATTGAGTTATTCGGTAATGTAGAAAACCAGTCCAAGGCAACATCTTTTAAGGATCGAGGAAAAAGCTTAGCCAAAATTTTGTCCTCAAGGATAAAGTCACTACACAAAGTAGTAAAGGCATTAACATGATTAGTAGGATCTCCCTTTCCTTCGTATTTCTCAAATATAGGGATCTCTATGTCTTGTGGCACCAAAGTTCTCAATATCTCCAAAGATAGTGGGTTGCTTTTGACATAGTATGAAGGTGGACCATTTTGATTTTAATTTATGGTGGAAACTTGACATTGAATGGATGAAAGGATATGTAAAAGGTGGTTAATGATAAGGCCATTGTGTGTGTTTTGAGATGGAGGTGAATATGGTGGTGGTGTGTATGTATTGGAAGGATAAGTGAATGGATTGCTTACGAGAGGAGATATAAGGTTAGATGCCACATAAGTATAAGGGAAACTAGTGGAAATGTTCAAGGTATGAAAGATATTGCTAGTTGGTTGCATCATTGTGGTCACTTGAGGATTGGTATAGGTGGGAATGGAGGTTATGGTTGAAGGGGGAGGAGTTTGATTTCCTCCTTGGCTTTGCACATTGTTTGAAGTTTGAGCACCATTGGTGGTGGGAGGAAGATGTTTTCCAAATATTTGAGCTATGTTACGTACAACTTCCAGTCCTTCATCACTTTCCATCATGCAGTGAATATATATGGCAAGTATAACAGTGTTGGAAATGTTTTCAATACTCACACTATCTTGTAAATGAACTGTCTTCATGCATTTTCATTATGTTCTCTTGAGGGATATGATCAACCATTGTTTGAACATTTGGAATAACACTTGTAGGTAAGGTAGGAATAGAAAAAGATGTATCAAGGGTATGGTCCATACCCAATGAACTAGTACCAACACTATAAGTACAAGAGAGCTAGATAACCCAAGATCCACAATGAGTGTTTTATCGTGGGATGCCATGAGTCTTGCACTTTGTCTAACCACAATATTGACAGTAGGACACCAAGTAGTACAACTCATGCAAGGGATAAACCAAAGAAAGTGTAATGAACACAATATCCTATGCTTACAATTACACTTGAGATGAAAGAGATTGAAATAATAGGAACTCTGCAAATTGTAACAGGAAACTGAAAGCAACAAATAGAAGCATAGAGAATCAATTTCAAATTTTGAAAACTGTAAAGTCAAAGTCAATAGGGACTAAGATGCCAGTAAGGGCTTCTTGGTCCTACTGGTGAGATTTTGAAGTTCCAAAAAGTGAAATAGAAAGAAAACAACAAATACAAGGTTCTGAGCCAAAAACCCAGAGAAGGACTAAGATGCCAGTAAGGGCTTCTTGGTCCTACTGGTGAGATTTTGAAGTTCCAAAAAGTGAAATAGAAAGAAAACAACAAATACAAGGTTCTGAGCCAAAAACCCAGAGAAGAACTAAGACGCCAGTAAGGGCGTTTTAGTCTTGATAAAGGTTTTTCTCAGAAAAAGAACAAAATTTGGATTGTTTACAATGTTCACAGGTTGCGTAGTTAGGACCTGATGTTTAGAAATAGAGAATTGGGAAAATGAATGCAAGAAAAATTAATTGATGACATGCAATGGAATGCAAAGTTGAATGCAATTTTTTCAATTTTGAGTGCAATAACAATGTTTCTAAATGCAATTAAGATGATTGATAATGCACTTTTTAGTTTTTCAATGAGATAAAATGATGCAAGAAAGCAAAAATGCAACCTATATGCACTTTCACTAATGCAAATATAAGAAACCCTAGATGCACTTTCACTAATGCAAGAATGAATGCAACCTAGATCTAGGACTTTAATAAACTCCAAATCAGAAAAATGAATGCCCAAAAATGTTAGGTTCACCAAAATGAACAATATGAAAAATGAGTGATGTTGTTGCATCACTATTCTCTAATTGCCACTCAAATATGTCCTAGGATCCCAAATTGGATTGACTATCAACCTCAAAGGTGAGTCAATTCTCAACAAGGAAGGCCTAGGAGGGGGTTCTTTACGCTTTGATGGGTTCACCACCAAGCAAAAGCTTGGAAAAGACACTTTAACATTCAACTTACAAAACCTAGTAATACAAGCCAAATAATGAATGCAAATGATGAAATTAAGTAACAAAAAGTTAGGGTATGTGTACCAGGGAAGTCTGGAAATGTGATGAGGATTCTGGAAATGCAAAGATGTCAAAATATGCTAGGGAGGATTGACGCCCTTATTGTTGACTTAGTCCCGTTGCTGTTTTTTGGGGCAAATGCAGAATCTTCGGATGTAGGAACAAAATCCAAAAGAATATCTACAAAATTCACTTGGAGGACTAAGATGCCCTAGGTGGTGACTTAGTCTTGATCTGAATTTCTGAAATCTTCAAAAGTGATCTTGAGGTTCAATGTCTGCACTTCCTTCTTCCCAGATCCTAGGTCCTGAAACTTCCAAATCTGGCCTCAAGGTGAGTTTCCGTGAAGATGACAACTTTGCAATGCAACTTTGCAACTTTGTAACTTTGCACTTCAAATGATCTTCAAGTCTTCAATCTAAATCTACAAACACCAAATATGCAAGAGAGGAAAAACTTGTTGATTGTTAGTAAATGGGGGTTTGCCTTGGTCAAACCCCTTGTTGGTAATTAAACCTTGGAATGAAATAAAATAATGAAGGGAAATAATGAATGAACAACATTCAATGTTACAACTCACCAAACCCTTGTAATGAAATTTGCAAACTTGTGTGAAATGACTAGCTTGAATGTAGATCTTGAAATTCTTGAATGCTTGATAGATATTGGCTTGAATTGCTTGCTTGAATCAAAACCTTACATCACAAAGTTTAGCTCAAAAACACACATGATGCAATAAGATCTTTGACATGATGCTTGAATCTTGATGATGGCTCCAAATGCTTGATGAATTTCTCTTGAATGCTCTTATAAACTCAATTTGCTATGAGGAATGAATACCTGAATGCTTAGATGAAAAATGAGTGGAGGAACCTTGTATTTATACTTATCTATTCTTAATATCCTGAAATTACACCACAACAAGCTGACATATGAATTCATTAATTAAAGAAGGCTAAATCTCGCCAAGATTTGAAATTAAATCCTGAAAATACCTTAAGGGGGACTAAGACGCCCTAGGTGGCGTCTTAGTCTCGAGGCATGAAACTTAGGGCACAAACTCCAAAAAGGGGCCACTTTAAGGAACATTTGAAATTAGGATCCAAGACCTTTGGGGGACAAAGACACCCTAGGTGGTGTCTTAGTCCCGACCCAAAAATCAGGGACATGCAGCCAAAATCATTGAATTATCACTTATCCATTGATGTTTGTTGGGATTAGCCATAAAGAATGTAATTCATTAGGCTTGTGGATGAAAAATAGGACCAATTAAGACATAAGTAAGGATAAACAAAGCAAGGTGAGCCCAAAAAAGTGTGAAAATGCAAGGGTATGCATTTTCCTACACTACAATAGTGTTACTTTGCAGGAACAAGGATAGGTTGAGGTATAAGGAGGTTGTTCACAAGTACATAGTATTGGTGTAAATAGATACATTTACTATCTAGTTACTTAGTGGGGTCCTATTTATATGTTAAGTCCACTTAGGTCCTAGGCATATTTAATGTTTAGATAAGATTTTATCTTTTTAGATTTTCTTAAATATTAGAGTCCTAGGTCATTTAATGCTAGCACGTATCATTTAATTATGACACAATTATTTAATGTTGGTACTACATCACACCTTGTCTTTATAAACAAGGTCATTATACACTTTGCAATATACCTCATCATCATATTTTATAGATCTTAATATCAAGCAAGCTCATATTCTTGCATACACTCTTGTAGAAGGTTTTCATTGTTTTTACATGTGGTCCTGGGATAGAGCTAATTTTGAACTCCTACATAGTATTAAATCCAAGCCTTTCAAATTCCTTCTCAGATTTGAGGGTAGAGCTATTGCTAGTGAGAGATCTTGGTAAAATTTAAATCATTAAGGTCTCAATTGGTAGGTTGTAGTAAGGATAAAATTGATAAGGAATGCATATTCTTGATTTTATCTAAGTTGAAAGGTTCATTTGCATACTTCTCTACTTCCTTTTATAATACAATGGATGGGTTAGGTGATTCATTTGTCATGCCTTCTTTTGATACATTTTGTGATAGGTTGACTAGGGAACAAGATAAACTTAGTCAACATGATACACACTCTAAGAATCATGCTTTGATTGCCTCATCACCTAACAATAAAGGAAATAAGAAGTCAAAACCTAAGATAGAATATTGTGATACACCCACCTCTCCTAGTGAGGATAAAACTAAGAAGGAGAAACCCAAGTGTGGTTACCTGCAACAAACCTTGACATGGTGAACAAACTTGCCATAAGAAAGAGTTAGATGAAATGAGGCAACTTATAAAAGAACATAAAATTTCTTTTCCTTCTAAATCTACAAGTTCACCTTCTTCTTGACAACCTTCATCTTCTACACACACAAGTACCACATGAATTGCTACTGGGGGTGTCAAATTAAAAGATACTAAGATGAAGGGTCATGATCTTGTTGTAACACATGTTGAACAGTCTAGAGATTGGATTCTTGACTCGGGAGCCTCATGCCATATATCAAGGCAACTTGATAGGTTTTCATCCTTGAAGCATACTTCAATCATGAAGATCTTGATGGCTAATGGTGTTTATTTGGATGCATTTGGTAAAGGAGTTGTTGATTTTACCAATGGTAGTTTTCATGATGTTCTTTACATTCCTAATATTTGGCATAATCTTCTTTTAGTATATCAAATAGCACATACTGGTAAATCCATTGAGTTCACTCTAAATTTTGTTTTCATTCATGATTTGAATACTAGAAAACTTGTTGCAATGGGTAGGGCTGGCCATAATGCAAATATCTACAACTTTTCTCATTTATTCTTAATGAGGACCAATCTTCTAGATCAAGTGTGGGTAGTTGTTCAAATGGTGGTTTTTTGAACCTCACTATTCATCAACACTTCGATGAGGTTCTATCATCTCCTGCTTCTTCATATTTGAGTGTTGACTTGGTTTCTAGGACTTCAAATGCGCATGATACATTTTGTTTTCTAGATTTTCCTTTGCAAGATAGTTTTATGATAGGTATATCAGATTTGGTTTGTCATTCCTCTTTTGTAGATTTGGAGGACATGTTTGAGGGGATTACTCTCCTCTTTTATCATACATATTTGGAGGTTTCTCTTGAGTTTCCACATCCTTTATCTTCTTCCTTGATTTGGGTCACACTTGATTTTATTGAGACATCTTTAGAGACACTTGATACATCTTTAGAGATATCATTCATGAGGCTTCTTCCTTCTTGCTTCATCATGGAGATGATGTTTCTTCAACATCGACCATTGGATTTCTTTCTTACCAATGGGAGACATGTTTGTCATTATTGGATTCTCTTTTGTCTTTAGACTTTCTTCAATGGTTGTGTAGCTACTTAATTATGGGGGGGTTATGTGGTCTATTTATTTCCATATTATGGGGGGGATTTGTAATGTATCTATGTGATGGATTTTGTATTTGGGGGTATCATGTATTCCTCCATCTTTCATCACTTGATTATATCTTTTATCTCTTTTAAAGATGGGTTTTTTCCCATGTGGTTTTTCTCCTTTTCTCCATTTGTGAGATAATGCATTTGTATTTGTACATGGGTACCTAAAAATTCCTCATAGTTAGGACCCATCATTGCATCTTTGCATCATTTTCATAATAATTGCTTCTCCCTAAGTTGCACTTAAGGGGGGTGTTGGTGTAAAGGGGTCCTATTTACATGTTAAGTCCACTTAGGTCCTAGGCATATTTAATGTTTAGATAAGATTTTATCTTTTTATATTTTATTAAATGTTAGAGTCCTAGTTCATTCAATGTTAGCTCATTTCATTTAATTATGACATAGACATTTAATTCTAGTACTACATCACACCTTGTCTATATAAGCAAGGTCATTATACACTTTGTAATATACCTCATCATCATATTTTATAGATCTTAGTATTAGGAAAGCTCATATTCTTATATACTCTCTTGTAGAAGGTTTTCATTGCTTTTGAAGGTGGTCTTGGGATACATCTAATTTTCAGCTCCTACACACAAGTGCTTCCATGTTGGAGGAAAAGAGGAGAATGGAACCGAATGTGTTGTAATCTCATATATTTGATGATAATACATAGTTGGCCTCTCATGTTGGTGGAGTTTTTTCCTACAAGGGTTTCTCCATGTAAATCTTGTGTTATGTGATGCTCTTGTGTTGCTGATTTATGCCTCATTGCTTCTATCTTATAGTGATGTTATTCTTTATATATTTTTGTTATAAGTTCACATAAGGTAGTGTTTATAAGCATGATATGTTGGCTGATTTTTGGCATCATAAAGAAGATGGATATAATCATGGTAATTCCATATTAAGGAATCATAATTTTTAGATTTTCATATAAGTTTCATATTTTCATGTTTTTTTAGTCCAAGCCTTGTGTCTCATCCATTTAAGTCATATTTGGATAGAGATTGAATTTCCCAACAATTTTTATTAGAGCTTGTTTATTCTCATCAATAATGATATATTGGAAGGGATAATTATGGATACAACTTGGTCATGGTATGGAGAACCATGAGTTGTGAAATGATACAAGACCAATATTGTTGTAGGTAAATCTAGATCCTTGATTGATAGATATGATTTGCTCACTTAAGGTTGACAGTTACCCAAGTAAGGCCCGGATAAGGATGACTTCCTTACTTAGCATTGATAGTTACCTAAGCAAGGATTGAATAAGGATGATTTTCTTACTTAGGGTTGGTAGTTACCTAAGCAAGGATTTTGATAGCTAACTTGGGGGAGCCAAGTTCCCAATCTAGGAAAACTAAAATGATAAGGGATAACTCAATACACTACTTGAGATAGGCAAGTTCTCAAGAAATATACAAGATAGTGGGATAAAAAGGATTAGGATCTAGATTTGACTATTAACAAGATTTATTTTGATCAGGATATGATATGGATTAGTATTGGATGATGAGATAACTCAAATGACGATAAGGATTGGATTGGATGATAGGATTAGTTAATGATTAAAGATAATGGATAGGAAGGATAAGACAGGTGAATGATGATAGATGATGTATTGGATAGAATAGGATAAAATAGGGAATGGATTAGAAGATAAGAAGGATCAATGATAAAAGAAATGATGATAGAGAATTATAATAATGGAATGATGACGAAGATTAGATGATTTCTGATTAGTCTAAGGTCTAGGGATCATGATAATAATGATTAGGTTATGATAATGGATGGAAATGATGAGATGAGAGAAATATGAGAGTTTTTAGATGGATTGGATGAAAATGGTTGATATTTCAGACAAAATGATGGGCTAAGAAAGGTTTCCTAGGTTAGCTTAGGTCTACAAAGGTCAAACTCTCAGATTGATGGTCAAAATGGTCAAATGATAATGATTTTTCATAGGCATATATTTATAGAATAGAGGCACCACTTCATAAAATAGAGGTACCACTATGTCAAATAGAGGCGCCTTTATGTGAAACAAAGGTGAAATTTCACAAAAAACTATGTAGAGGCACCTTAGGATGATGCATAGGCACAAAAGGATGAAACATAAGTGTTGTTTGAGAATCTGAGATGATTTTTGATAATTTTAGAAAGAGAATATCAAACAAAAAGATGCATTGGCTGACTTGACTCTCAAGGTGATAAGGATAAATGGCTTCACTAGTTTTGCACATGAAAACATGCCAAACAAGATAACACAATCCTAGAATTAGTTAAGTAGGTGTGTATACTTAGCATGCGCCCACTAGCAAAAGGCTAATACCTCAAGATTGGTGTGAAACACCTCTCTTTCAAGAGTTGGTATCTAGAGATCCAATGGAAAGAGGGCTCACATGTTCTCTCTCCTTAGAGATCCTAAGATATTTTCCAAAAAGCTTCTACCTCTACTTAGGAAGATACATGGTGAGTAGCTTCATGCATGATACTATAACTTGCACCACACTAAGTAATGACCAAAAGGTCTTAAAGGATTCTAAAAACAAGGTTTTTAGTGGATCTATAAATAATGAGCTCATCTGATAGTTCTCAAGATTATGAGGCTCTCTCTTTCTCTCATCACCAAAAAAGTCTCGACAAACCAAGGGTCTTGCAACTTGGATTGAACGACGTTAGCCACACTTTGAAGTAAAAATTTCACTCTCCCCTCTTTGTAAACCCTACCATAAAACACAGTTGAGGTCGTTCTTGAGGTGATCAAATCCTCAAGAAAACCTCCTAATGAGAAAGGCTATACTAAGTGTTTTTTATCACCCAAGATCACACAAAGCATAAGGGGAGAGAAAAACAAAAACTAGTAAGCCTTCAGATAAAACATAGAACACAAAATAATCAAAGAAGTGTGCAATTTTTGATCTCTAAGATCACACTAAGTGCAAGGAGAGAGCATATGTCTACACACCCTTTCAAACATGAAAATCAATGTTCATTAACCCACTATACTACTTTAGATTCCTAGATTAGTGAGAAATCAAATATCAAGGACTAACTTAATATGCGTAAAACTATTAGTAATATTGATGGAATGATCTTTGGCATGCGTTTACGAGCTGCAACACTTGTTAGTTGACCAAAAATGAAGGTTATATGAGAAAACTAGCTCAAAAACCTTATAAATGATAAACTGAAATAGAAGTACAAATGTACCAGTAGAGGTGCAAATTTATGATGTAGAGGTTCATTTGGTGATGCATACATGTAGCTCTATGAAAAAAGGTGCCACTCTATGAAATAAAGGCATAATTTCATAGATAGAGCCTAAAAATGTCCCCTGGGGTCCAAAAAATTAGGTTTTTCACCAACCTAGTTGAGAAACCTACAAGATAAGGTTAGGAAAGACTAGAAAACACAAATATCTGACAATAATATTTTATATTACAAGCTTAAAATATCTCAATATGATGTAAACCCTAGATCTCCTAGAAAGCTTGCAAGAAACCCTAGTTTGAAAAACCTTACAAACCTTATTTTTTGCATTCAAAGAATGAAACACCCTATAAAAAAATAGTATCAGAATGATGCTATCCTACAAAATAAGGCATCAAATTTCAGTCAAACCCTAGGTCAATCCCTAAATGATTAAATCAAATACACATAAAAAAGCACAATTCAGAGTGACAAATGCATAGATTTGCAAAATATAGGATCCTTTCTATGAAATAAAGGTGCAACTTTGTGCTACAGAGGTGCCTTTCTATGAAATAGAGGTGCCACTTCACACTTTGAGTGTCGAAAATGAAATCTGCATTATGAAAACTCACAAAAATTTTACTAGAAAAGGTTAAACAAAGACGTGGGTCCCATAGGGCTACCAAGATGAAGATGAGGAAAAGATAAGAAGGTAAAAAAATGGAAGATAATATAATACAAAACATAATACCTTCACTTAGAATCTTTTCTCACTCTTTGATGAGCGAAAATGCAATGCACCCTTGTTCCTTTGATTTGCTCTTATGATATTGATGGTACATGAATTATTCAATATTCTAGAATAACCTTGATATTATTGAAAGATGAGAGATCAAAATGACAACATAAGGGTATGCTAGCTTCAAAGTTCACGAGGATGAAGGATGACAACCTCTTGATATAGAGTCTTGAAGAGGCAAAATCAATGGCTAAGAGTGATTGATGATGGATGATGGATGGATAAGATTGAATGAAGATTAGGGTTTGAATCAAAGATGTAGCCATGTGACAAGTGACACATGAGGGATAAGACTTAGGTTTAGGATTGGGATAAGGAAAAAATACTTATGTGAATGGCTAGAATTAGGAGGTGAGATTGAGATGAGTGGATAAAATGAAAATTTAGTTTGACTTTTGGAAAGGTGTCTAAGTTCAATAAATATAGATAAGGAGTTAATTAGACATGTGAAGGGGACACCCTTCACATGATGAAAAATTTAGATTATGATTTATGTGAACAAGATTGAGGGCTATGATTAAATGGACAAGGATAACATATAAAGGGGAATTAAATAAATAAATAAATAAAATATTTAATTAATTAAAAAGATTATATGAAGGAAAAACAATTAAATAATTGAAAATAATTAATTTAAAGGATTGGATAAAGATGGGAAATGATGAAAACAATTAATTATATAATAAATATTTATTTAATTAATAGGCCTAAGTTAAAATTAAGTGTCTAGAATCTCATTCATTATCTTTTAACATATTGATTGTGTATTTGAAAAAATATGAAATGCTTCAATAATGCTCAATTTATATTATATATTTCAATGAATATTGCGAACATCCTTATTTACAAAGAATAATATTACTTTATACAAACACAAGAAAAAATATGTTAAATTAATATTTTACACACTACATTGTATAAATATCTTAAATACATCTATCTAAAAGATGTGGGGAGATATAATTTTGAGGCACTTATCTATTTTTAATAACATTTTCAACATTGATATCTGGAGACAAAATGCTCATTACTCAAACATAATAAAAATACATGTCTAAATTTAAAAGAACCATTTCTTATTCATATTGAAGAAAATAAATAATTTAAAGATAAGATTGATATTATAGATTATAATTACTTTAAAAAGGTTTTATATGTGGGGATTTTATGAGAAAAAAGTAAACATTTATTTTTAAAAAGTCACATTTATAAAATAGTTAAATAAATAAAATAATTTTGAAGATAAAAATAATTTTAAATTATTATATACATAAAAATTAACACTTATATTTGAAAAAATACAACTAACATATATTTAGAAAAAACTTAAATATTAAATCAATATTTTTTTTTGTTTCGTAAATCTCTGCTAAGGGGAAACACCCAACGCTTTTGACTAGAGCTATGAACCAGTGGCTGCTTTCTCCTTGCAACAATCCCATAGTTCACCATGGGATTTGAACCTTAGACAGTCCAACTGCTTCCCTTGCAACTTAACTGTTGCATTGCGGGTTCAACCCCAACTATTAAATCAATATTGATCTTAAATAATGTTAGTTTTATTTGGAGACATCTTTTAATATATTTTGTATCATACTATTTAAGATTTAAAGTATAGATAACAAATAAAGAAACTAGTAAAATTTAATTTTTATTTATGTTTTTCTTCTATCAAATAAATAGATCTCAAAAATTGATTATTTTTACTTTTAGATTTTTTATTTATTTTTCATTAGATTTATGACTTAAGTGAAATAAACACTTTTTAAAGATAAATATGTTGGTAATGTTAATGTTAGTTTTATTTGGAGACATCTTTTAATATATTTTGTATCATACTATTTAAGATTTAAAGTATAGATAACAAATAAAGAAACTAGTAAAATTTAATTTTTATTTATGTTTTTCTTCTATCAAATAAATAGATCTCAAAAATTGATTATTTTTACTTTTAGATTTTTTATTTATTTTTCATTAGATTTATGACTTAAGTGAAATAAACACTTTTTAAAGATAAATATGTTGGTAATGTTAGCCAGAGAAATTTAGTGATTCAAAACATGATTTTTCATGTTCACTCTTAAGTCATGATTGCTTAATGTACATGGTGATTTACTTTTATGCTCACTATCACCCCCTTGTACTTGTATGGGCACTGTGCATCATGAGACTATCCTTTGAATAGTTTTTGTAACTGTTTCAATGCATAAGATCACCGCCTCCTTCTGATAGTGAAACAATTGAGCAGATATATGTCCCACGTGACAAAAAGTAATATTATAAATTAGCATACATATATTAAATGTTAATATATATAATACTGTTTATTTATAATAATTATTTTAGAAAACCCACAACCACAGTCTTATCCTTATAAAAATAAAAGAAAACAAAAAGACAAAGAGAGTTAATGATTTATATTTATTTAAAAAAAAAGTATGAGACATTAGAAATATTTATTTTAAAAAATCCAACATCACATTCTTGTCATTATCCAAAACATTATCCAAATTGTTAAGTTTCTACTTTAATTGAATAAATCAATTTTAGATAGTTCTCTCCAATTAAAAATTTGGTTAATAATATTTATTTATTTAAAAAAAAAGAAAAGAAAGAGAGTTATTAATAATAAATATTGATAATAATATAATATTGAACCTAACTTTAACCCCAACTACAAAATTAAATAGGTAACGTAATCCCTAATGGTATTTCAAAAATTTGAAGAAATAAATAAAATAGGTCTTCAAAATGATATATAATGGAAAAAAATAAACTAGTATATATTTTTTTGAAGACCAATTTTATTTATTTCTTCAAAATTTTGAAATACCATTAGGGATTGCGTGATATTTTGGAGGCTTTTTCCATTAAATGATAGTTGGTTTACCATTAAATGATAGTTGAAACTTATTTTCCCATGACTCAACAGTGGTTTGGAGGCATGAGACTTGTTTCAGGCTCAAATCTCACACTATATGTAGCCTAATCTAGCCTATTGAAGAGTATTGATATGATATAAAAAAATTATATCAATAAAATAATAATAATAATAATAATAATAATAAATATTTAGACACTTGTTATTTCAATAGTTATAACAATTTTCACAATTTTTTAGTTTAATTGTGTAAAAAAAACAACAAAATTCTCATCACTTTCAATCATTTATTATAGAAAGAGGAAAAAGAGTGTGATATGAAAGGTTGATGTTAAAATCTTGACACAATTGAATCTAGAAACATTATAAATATTTAGAAACTTGTCAATTGCAATATATACAAATTTATTGTAAGTAAAATAATATTTAAATGATGATATTACTTCTTATGAGTTGTGTCCTAATGACATTTATAATAAATATTTATGACAGGATCCATTTTTATATTATAATATAAAACCATCATTATAACTTGTAATAACGAGAATTTAATTTTTGATTCAATAAAAAACAAATAATATTTTAACATTCCCTAATATTATTTTTTATTAATAATAATAATAATAAATGATTAATTAAAAATACCAACAATAATAACTATTAAATAAAATTCTGTACGAATTTTAAATCCGTATCTGCACTTGATTTGGGAGGCGTGAAGATCACACCAGATTCTCTCCATAAATATGTCACTGGAAGCGGTGATACCAAAAACAGGTCAATTGTTTGCTTTGTATTTTTTCGGCTGAAGAAAAAAGGTTGAACCATGAACCTCAAAAAGCATGGCAAATGTATGACACAGACGGTGAGAAAGGTCAAGGAAATCATTGCAGATCGATCCATTAAACCTGAGCACACACTTGTTAGCTCAGAGCCAGAGAATGTGGACAAAAAGAGCTCTGCCTTTGCCTTTGCCTTTGCCTTTGGCTTCGGGTGGAGAAAGAAGGGGCGCTCTTGCATTCCAGTTTACATTGGCGAACAAGGGAAGAAATTCGTAATTCCCACTGTTTATTTGTCACATCCCCTGTTTGGCACTCTTCTTGAAAAGGCCAAAGAAGAATACGATTTCGGGCAAAGAGGGGTTTTAAATATTCCATGCGATGTAGAGGAATTTGAGCAGATTCTATGCCTGATCCGCTGCACTCAGTCGTCCTCTTAACAGAGAGACGCAGAATCCCTGAGGTCACAATGCCCTGCTTTTCCCTCAAGATCATCTTACATATAGTCCTGCGACTGTATAGGTATTATCAATGTCTTTTTTGCAGAATTTCTGTCAAGATCTTGGATAATGTTCGAATTCTCAGCGAATAATGTATAGCAATTTGTTTCAGCAGCCTTCTTGTAAGTATTCTGTGACGATGACCTTCAGAAATTGGTTATCTGTACGCATGCATAGCCGCCTCAGCCTGTTAAAGAATAAACCCTTGTTAAAATATAAATATAACTTTATTCTGGATATGATATCGCTGTCGAAAAGTGTGGAATCTTTACAAGAAAAAGTGCTGGTTTCATTTTAGCAAAGAATCAATGCTGATAACGCAAACTGTATATCTTGTGAAGATGCTCATGGTTCGGTCATATAATTATACACTGATATATGGCTAATTGATCATTTGGTAGGTGTTTTCTATGGGTTAGTGTACGATACTACTATAATGGTGATCTCTATGTCAGTTTCCATTTAGCTTTGTGTCTTAATATAATTATCTAATATTTTGGGGTTAAATTTGATTCCTTCTCCCATCTCTATTTATGTTTCTTTATAAATTTCTTCTACTTCTATTTTACTTAAAGTCTAAGGATTTGATCCCTTGGCATGGAATAAATCCACAAAATTTTTCAAGTATATACAAAATTTAGAGACAATATGGATGTAATATCATCCATTTCTAGAATTGAAGCAAATACATTCTACTAGTTATCAACCCCTCACATTCCCTCTTCGATTTTAGAACTAAATAAATCTTGTGTATTCATTTAATATGTTAAATTAACATATATTGTTCAATTATCAATTCCTAGTTGTTTTTTCACTTTATTCATGTTGAGTTGATTAAGCTTATTTAATTAGCCCAAATTAAATCTCTAGGGAAATATTATTTTCAATCACATGATTTGGTGAACTCTCTTGATCTTGCACCCCCTAGGGTTTAACCGTTGGGTTCATATAGGTTCACTACTTTTAGGGTTTCAAATTTGTTATTTTTGATTGCATTATTATTATGTAAATCCTCATAGGGTTTGTGTTCTTATCTATTGTAGTTTCATTGATTATATTTCTTTCTATGGTTTTTGCCTTACTTTGTGAGCTCCATTTTTGTCCACCCCATCCACCCTTTAGCACCTTGTTAGGGCTCATTTCAAATTTGATACATCACTTATATTTTTGATTTTTAATCTAATAGTTTCTTAGTATGCACCATTGATTATGCCATGAGATATTCGTGATTTTAATCTTCCTTTGAGGAGTGCTTGCTTAAACCACAACATGATTGGTCCCTCTACCAAAACTAAAATCTATTTAGATGCTAATGTTGACAACAATGAGGATGATTATGATTATGATTTCCATGCTAAACAATGAGATTTTGATAATAAATTTGCTAGTTTGCCTCATGCAAAAAGTCATACACAACTAACATACATGATTCATAACATATTTATCAACAAGCCACAAGGGTTAGAGGCCTTACACGATATGAGTGCTAAGATTGCTTCATTTACCATTTCTGGATGCATGCTACTTCCTATCCCTTATCCACCATAGTTCCATCTTCTACCATTATCCCTTCCATTATCATTGCTTAACTCCACAATATTAATTCCACTTCCCATAGTTCCCTCTACACAATATCTATCCTTTTTCACTTGCATCCCTTTCTACAGTCTTCCTTCTAACTATGTACTCCTTCCAAGATAACCACATTCCACATTATCTTTTACACCTTTATTCTTATTTCATATACCATTACCCAACCTACCATATCCACTATCCCTCCCACTTATGCCATTTCTACTTCCACCACTCACTCTTCAATCCATGACTCCATTTACAGGCCATGCATACTATCCATTATAATTCCCCTTAAGACATACCTCTTTTACAATCTATTACCTCTTTCATACCACATACCAACTATATCCATACCTACACCCATCAGGGTGGACCTAAAACTTCTCTTGTTACCCTTCCTTTATTGGACCTAGATGCACACATGCAAAAGATAGATCATGTAGAAAATATAGTAGATTCAAGAACAAATGAACAAGATAGTGAGGAATTCAAGGATGCTCTACATGCATCCCTATCTTATGAGATTGATACACACCCTCTTAGATGGACTTTACATGACACTATTATTTTTAATTAATGATGACAAGGGTGTACCAAATAAACATATGCGATCTTTACTAGCTCTTGTGTAGACATTTAAAAAGAATTATGCTATTGACTAGCTCTTTTCACTTATTTAAGGGTCCATCAATTCAATAGAAGTGGATCTAAACCAAAGCTATAAAATGGAAAGCATAAGAAGCCAAAACTAAAAGAAACTTGAACAAAGAGCCCCATAATTAAAAGAATAACTTCATTCAAACAAAAAAGAAAAAGTAAAAAAAGATTAATGAAAAATTAGTTTCATGCACAAAAGACTAGTGTGAGCAAAAAAAACTTCTTGTGGTGCATCCAATACCGATTTATGCTCCATAACCACAAGTGTAGAAACAAGAATTTTGGGTCAAGAGAGACATGCCTAATGTAACACCCATTGAAAATGTGTTTATGCCAAGTATAAATGATTATTGAATGTAGAAATGTTCGCATATAATTGAAGAGAAAGTAAAGAAGAATGAGAAACAAAGACAAATGAAGATACATACGATAATTTTGCTGGGATAATAATGATATTTTAGATCAGGATGATCCTTCCTAGTTTGTTCAATGATTCATTAACATCCACAACTTATATACTTTTATTTCTAGTTTGTATATTTCCATTTTCTCATTACATTTTAACTTTTGGCCTTTTTTATTGAGACTCATTTTTTTTGCTTTTTATACTCATTTCACCTTCCATATTTAGTTTCATATTTTGATTTCTCCCACTTTGGGGGAATTTTATTTCCCTTTTAACTTACTTGCTTACAATTGCTTTGACTATTTATCTTGCATACCTCATTCTTATGTTTGCCCATTTTTATTCACATCGGTTTCTTTAATTCTCCCTTGTTTCCCACTTTTATGATTGTTTTACATCCTTATGAATAATTTTTACCTTACAAGTTTTCTTATTTTTTTCATTCCTACATGATTACAAACCCATACCTTATGCCAAATTATATACTACTTTGATTATTTGATGCCCTTATTTATGTCCTTTTGCACATACTCGGATCATATACTTATGCCATCTCATTATTTATGAGTCTTATTAGCATATTATCTCTATATCACTCCTATGTGCCTATGCTTATTGCCTACATATTGTGTGGCCACATTGTACCTTCATTTCCATATCGTCTTATTAAATTGGGGAGCAACATGGCCCCCATCTACACCAACATTATCTTATCACACTTCTAGAGTTATCCTTCTAGATTGGGAGTGCCTCAACTCAAGATCAAATACATGTAATATGAGCTTACACATACTAATAATTTAGGCCTCACTTGCCGAAGGATATTCAATATAATCTTAGTAAATCTAACATTAAATGCACTAACTAATTAATTATTCTTTGTTTTAATATCATAAATAGGTTCGTAAGCCTTCAAATGACCAAAGTGATCATTTTGTTCAATAATATCCTTCTTAGCCTATTGAATAGATTGCTAGGTAATAGCCAATTCTTGATAAATATATTCAAGGTTCTCACAACTATAAACATTAACAAGGACATCCTCTCTTGGATACACGGGATATTCAAAATCATCATAGTAAAATAGATTAGGGGAAGATAAACTAGTATTAAAGGAAGTCATCATAAAATTGCCTCCACCAAACATCCATTTTATGATTTTATTAAATACATACTAGTTCACGTATATATTTCAAGATTACGTTCATGAAGAGAACATTCTCCATCAAGGGAGAACAAACAGTAAAATGCAATCTTAATATTCCACTTCTTCCTTGGAATGTGCTCTAATAGATCACAACCAACACTTCATAGCAACAAAATATATTTAGGATCAGGTTAATAGAGTTTCCAACTCATGAAAAGGATAAACCTTGAAGAATCATAAGTACCTTAAAGGGGAGAACAATTTGGGTTTAGGTCACCACTAGCAAAGTCTCACCAATGCAAATGGTGCAAAATATAGAAAAACCTTCAAATATTCCTTGGAAATGATGTCATTTGTTGGTGTAAGTTGGGTAGTTGAGTAAATGTGGTAATTGAAATGCTATTTGTAGGGGTCTTGGATGAAACAAACTTTGGAATGCAAACCAAGGAGTTGAAATGTGAACCTAGGAATCGACAATGGAGAAAATGACATAGAGTTTTTTTTTGGTAAATAAATATTTAAACAAAACCAAAAATCCCCAAAAATAGAAACATTTTTTGGTTTAAATTGAGGGGATAATAACACTATGGGTATCAAATGAACTAAGTAATCTTCAAACTCTAGTAATAAATTTTCATAGAAATATGGTGTTGTTTGTTGGTATAACTTAATAGGTTATGAATTATAAACAAATAAAATAACATAGCTATAAAAAATCAGGGCCTGTTAGAAACATAAGACATTGAGAGGGGGGGTGAATCAGTTGTATATTAAAACCTTAAAACCCCCATTGACCTTTAAACCCTTATTAAGCATCCACATGAATGTAAACACATGAAACATCAACACATCAACAACCATACACAATTGAACACTAGATTGTGGAAAACCCTAATAAGGGAAAAACCATGATGAGGATTAACTCACATATATATGAATAACAACATCGATTACAAAAGGATTATTGCTGGAAGTGCTCACTTCCCAAAGGACTCATTGTCCAAAAGAAAGAAGGGCTCACTACTTGGATAGAAAGAGAATAGAAAGAAACTATTATAGGGAGGTTCACTACCTCAGAGCAACAAGAGAATCCACCACAACAACTCTACATATGCAATCTTCAACTCATTGCCTCTAGCAACTTCAGGCACTTTGAAATATAAACGTCTTCTCACTACTTCCAGTAGTCATAGGCGTTCATGCTCATACTCAAATCTCAACACTTGATCACACTTACATCATTGCGCACCACTCAGTACACCACACACTTCTCCAACAATTGACCTTGCATATATATCAGGTCCATAACCTCAAACAATCTTCTCCAAGTCAGCTTATGAAACACATGCACCTCAAACGTGCAACTACCAAATAGGTTGGAACCAAACACCTCCGTGTTGGAAAGAAGTGAAGGTAGATCACACAAGGGTTAACCAGGGCCCAGATCTACACTAAAACGCTACACCAAGCTTCCATAATCCACAAAGCACATCTGTAAATAACGCTAACACACTAGGTTGGCCAAACTGACATTAATGCTACCAAGCAACTACATACACACTTCACCAGGTCCAAAAACAACTTGCGGACCACTTATCAACATCACACAACATCTTGGAATATTCCAACACCAACAAAATATTCAAACATACTGGCGCAACCACATGCAACTGAGAATATTGTCATCATGTGCAACCAATCAAACTGCCACTGAGACACAACTCATGAACCAAGCTTGCGGAATAGTTGAACACCAAACTTTCCAAGGGAAGATAGATACAAGGAATATTAGCATATTCCCAAATCCGTGAGACAAGAAACTTCAACACAGAGAAATGCAAAGCAATTCCATTTCTCCCAAACAACCTTCTTCACAGGAAAAATACTCTCAAACACATCTTCTACTATCACATGATCCAAAACCTAAAAACTTGGATATAAAACCTCTGAACACTTTTGAACATCACACCCAAACCACATAGGCACATCTTCGAGCATGAAGAAATGCGGAGCACAATACATAACACACCTTTGTCACCGTGTACACTCTTTATGCAAATTTTCTCAAAAGCACTTGGAAACCAAGTGACCATGATGCATCTGCAACACCTATTCACCACCACAAACACCTTCTCATCATAACCACACTAGAGGTTGACATAGGTTGACAACAATTAATGACAACATAGTGCAACAATCTTCCCCTTTGTCATTGATGGCAACACTTACTGAAAACCATCAACAACAAAAGAAACAATGATCTCCAACTCTCAAGTAACTCTCCTCCTTAATTCAACTCTCCACTTCTCTCTCCACTACTCCCTTTCTCTTGAGTTTTTCAGACATCACTCTTCTAATGTCACATAATTGCATATAGGGTCAATTCCACATTTTAGCACTTTGCCTAGCATTTATGACACCTAAACACATTAATGACAAAAATCCCATGGGTTAGAATTTCACAATTCTAGCTCCATGTGGATCAATGGTGAAGCAACAACTTAATGACACATTTCTTGAAAACCTATGATTTGGATGCCTGCGCGGCACATGAATGTTTGTGTGACACGCTAGTGTCCTGGCGGTTTTCCGAGTTTGAAATGGGGAATCTCGAATCTTGAATCTTGACATGTGTCTCAACAATCATATTTTTGGGTGTAACGACTCTTTACCACCCTTGCATGCAACAAATCCCCTCATTTGCTCTCATTTTTGGGGGTTTTTCATTCATTCATTAAAGCTTCTCTCTTCAACTTCAATCCCTTATTAGCAACACTTCTACAAGCGAAGCTGTGCCGGACTGAGGTCCCTCCAACAACCAAAGCTCTCTAGCAAGCATTCAACGGTGTTTCCATGTGTTCAAGAGGGGGCCAAGACCTGTTGGTAATGCTCTCTCACTTTTTTCTATTTGCGAATAGATTAGATCTCTTTGTTCATTTACTACTTGGTGGTGCGAGTTCTACTCTTGAAGCGGGTTTTTCTTTCACCACCGCCTTTTTCCATTTCGATTACACTCTCTTTCTATCTGGCTGTCTGTGGAGGTGGGAACACCAAAGTGGGGGTCTAACTACGACAGGACCCTATACAACCCCAACATTTTCCCCTTGTTTGTCTTGTGTGTAGGTTGCAGAGCAGGGCTTGGAGAGAAGACTCGGGCATCCAGTTGAGGGTAAGTTTTCTTCAAGTTCTCCTTGTACTTTCTCATAGTTTTTGTTCTCTATCTTATTGTTCTGTTAAACAAACCTTAGATCTGGGCTAAGATGTGAAACTATGGTTTTCCCACCGGAGTTCCTGAGTTCTCTGTTGCTTAGGACACCAACGTATCATTTGGACACTAGCATGCCGCGCTGGCATCGTGAATCCATGCTATCGTCCTTTGGCTAAGAGCCTCTTTGTTAGAGGTAGAAATCTAGAAGTTTCGCTCTCTCAGAATCTGAAGTAGTCTTCTCTGATAGTTAACATGTATACATTTCCTTTGCAATTTCTTCATTCAACTTACATTGAGGTGGATAAGGGTAGTTCATTCCCTGAGAATCTCTTGAGAACGAAGAGACTCGTGTACAATGAATCCCTCTTATCTCACAACTCTCTCCATTTTTTTCAGGTTTCTCTCCCCCTTTGACATAAAATATTTGTGAATGTTCCACCTTCAACTTCAATTGACACTCTTCATGCAACTTCTACCAAATTATTATCACCCAAAGTGATAGAAGACATTCTATTAGTCTCTAAGGAAAAAAATCAACCTATGAAGAACCTATGTTGTATGAGGCACTCGAGTCAACGATCCAAGATGGAGTTGATGATGACACAATGATAAGTAGAGCCTTGCCCTTAATTTTCTATTTACCTTTTTCCTCTTCCTTAGTAAATTATTGAGTTGATGAGGATTCTTTGATAGATTCAAGGACCCATATGTTGTGATTCTCAAGAATATGTGAGAGGTGGTCACTTTTCTTCTTCATATATTTATGCCCATCATGCCCAAGTTTCTTGTAATAGGAACACTTAAAATTTTCTTTCTTAGGTTTCCCTTGGTTTCAAGAAGTTCTAGAGTTGGTTTTGGAGGATTTTGGTTTCTGATCTTTCTTGGTCTCCTTATCCTATTGAGTGTTTTTCTTATTCCTTTTGTTGTTTCCCATTCATAGCAAAGAGGGCTTGAGGTTTTCTTGAATTTCAATGTGCCTATCTGTATTAAATTATCCTACTCTCTAGTCAAGTTAGCAATGTAGTTATCTAGAGAAGACATATTTCATGTTGTCCCAAGAGCCCTTTTGGTGGAGTAGAAGGTAGATACAAACATAGAGTGTTCAAGACCTAATTTGGAGAGTATATAAAGAACTAACTAATACATTTTTCTGTATTAAATTGCTAATCCAACCTTAGTGATTTGAACTTAGTGAAGAAGTCCTCTAGAGTGTCAAAGGAACTAGGACTCAAACTTATGAGCTCATTCTCAAACTCACAAGGTCTCTCATTTAATCTACCTTTCCAAAGAGTTTTGCAAGCCAAAATTCATTGTGTGTGTTCAAGGACTCTACATGAAAAACAAGTTTAGGAGATATATTAAAGCACAAAAATCTAAAGGTTTGATCTCACTGATTAAACCATTTTTCTTTAGCTTTGTTAGCAACATGTTCTTTCTTAGTGCCTATTGTCACCCTATACAACCCTTTGTTCTTTAGCATAAGTTGTAATTTTAGTTTCTACTCATGATAGTTAAAGGGTGTTAATTGGCATGACAACTTGATTTAAATTTATTTTTAGAAACTAAGTTTTTGTAGAAAGTAAAAATGTAGAAATGAAGAACTGAAAGGAAAGTAGGAAGTGCACACATGACACAACACACAACATCCCTCTTGATTCAATATTGGATGCCCCTAGATTTTGAAAATTTATATGTTTAGTGCTTAGACAAATTCAATGGGATGAAAAAAGGAACTTTATAATTTTAGGGTGATAACATTTCTAATGGATCTAGCATAAAAAATAATGAACTTAATTAAAATTTGAAAAATGCATTCAAAAATTAGATTTGGAGAATAAAGAAGGGGTTTGATTTAAGCCCTCACTAGTGGGAACCACATGGTTTTAACCCTCATGTGACCCTACCATGCGACAAAGGGCTAAAACTTTCGTAGCTCCTTCCATCTCGATGCACCAATGTGACTATAGATCAATCAGAACATGCCAATTTCCCACAATAATTAAAATCACAACCTCTACACAATGTTACAGAGACAATACACAAGAAGTTCAACAATGCATGCACTATCGTTAATAGAAACTATGCAATTTTACCATAGCACCATTTGAATCAAAAGATGCTTTGATACCATGTGAGAACCCATGTATCTATTGGAAAAATGTTAGTATTGGTCGAGCCGTGAGAGATAAACAATTGAATACTTCTGCAATATTAAAAATGAAAGCATGCAATACAAACAGGATTGAACTTGATAGCTAGATTGAATTAACTCACAATAATATGCACATATATAGTGCAAAGGAAAAACAAGTGCTGCCTAAAATAATAGTGAAGGATCCTAAATATAGACATGTAACTCCACTAATCTAACTTGGCATGAGACCTCCATGCATCTCTAAGTAAAAAACACACCTCAACAAGCTTAATGATGGGGTCATTGTAATCCTCATCATTTAATTTATCAATCCAAGGTGGTGTCCATGGCTATTTACAAGAGAGAAAGTAGAAAACTTGCTTGACAGTCTATTCTACTTGCAGAAATAAATCCTATTTGCATGAAAGGGAACTAATATAAGGCACACTTGCATGAATTGAAAAGACTAAACTACTTCACACTTGCTAGAAATGAAAAACTTTCTTGGATTCAAATTTAATCTAGAAATCTAGAATTACATTGCTGGAAAATGAAACTAGATCTATCTTATTTCCTCAGGCTGAAACAATCCTTTCTAATCCCCTCCCTTTGATCAAATGATTAAATTTTATTTATAGAATTCATATTCTATATTTATCCAACCAATCCACTAAGAATGTGGATCCAAGATCCTATTTTTGAGGGGTTGTTTACAAAACTTAAAGAAAATTGAAGTTGCTGTCCTCCATCACGCCACTTTTGTCTCAGTCATTTTCTTACACATACTATTATTTCCCTGCTACAAATCACACCAAATGCTCAAAAGGGTTTTTAGCCCTTCAAATATAATTTCCAGATCATTTTTATTTTTTGAATTTCGTTGAGAAATGAGGGAGATATTGCTGTTTTACTGAGACTGCATTTTTCACAATTTCTGGGCGCTTGATTTTTAGGGAACCTTCAGTTCTCCATGTGAATGAAGGGATTTTTCTTTAGTTCAGCTGACTAAATCATTAATCCTTAGCATGAATAACATTCTATAATCATGCAACACCATTTGATTGATGTGGTAACTTGAGTTATCTTTGGTTAGAAAAAGGAAGCATGAAATTTAATAACTATGAGAGATTTTAAAGCTCAACACGAAACAAATACTCATCCCATTAATTTAGGAATGAATGATGCTCCATGATTTTGCATGAATGTAGGAGTGTGCTAGGATTCTTCTCTATCTTCTCATTATTTCTTCAAAACCTTCTAAAGCTTTCAAGAGTTAACTGCTTCAAGTGTCTAGAGCTCTCTGCTACAAGTGTCTATGAAGCTTCATCTTACCATGAGTTATTTAATAATTCATTTATCTGCATTATATCATTTTAAACACTTCATGGAGAAATATTAGAGGCAATTTGGATCACATTTAATTACTAAATATAAATCAAATCTTTACTTTATATTCTACTTTAAACAAGCTAAAGAATTTTCAATCATTACTCAAATCCACTTTAGCACTAATGTATTAAGAAGAAATAGATGATTTTCTTTGATAAAATATGAGACAATTTATGGTCTCATCACTTAACTCCAAATATAGGAGTAATCCATGTGAAGAACATGTGTGTAGGAAATATTCTACACTAACAAGTGGGTGGTGTTGGAAAATGGTCAGCGCTCTCCTTGGGATTCATGACATGGACTAAATGCCTCCCATGGATCCGTTAACTCTAGCGGTTGTATTGGGCATTAACAAGTCAATCTTTTGGTGCAATGACAATCATGGAGCCAACAATTGGTATCAGAGCCAAAGGTGCCGGTTTGAATCCCCTCGGCTTGCACTGAGGGGGAGATTGTTGGAAAATGGTCAGTGCTCCCCTTAGGATTCGTGACATGGACTAACTGCCTCCCATGGATCCGTTAACTCTGGTGGTTGTATCGAGCATTAACAGGTTGATCTTTTGGTGCAACGACAACCATGGGGCCAAAATAGGTGGATCAATATTTTCTCTTGTGAATAGACATTTCCCCATGGGTTTTCAAATGTAGTTGTGGGGAGGTCTTGTCTTATGTGGTTACCCAATTTAGAAGCACCATTTGAAAGTTTTCGCCTTCACTTATCAACCTTTCAAGGATGCCATCTTTGTTTAGATTTATAATTCATTCCATTAGATCCATCATCTCTAATTTATGGAAAAGAGTTTTGGAACCTTAGGGAACACTTGGGTTGTGATACTAAGGTTCCTTGCTCCTCATTTGGATTGGGTTGTTTGGAGGATCCACCTTGTGTAGAATAGTATGTGTTTATATTGTGGCATATCTAGGGTGTGTAATGGTTGTGCCATTCTATTTTTTCTTATCATCATATGATGGATATAAGAGGTTGATGTGTGGATGTAAATGGTACTGATTTAGTTTATATTTGGTGGGTTGCAATCTTGACCAAATGTTGGGGTGATTTTTTTTATAGGTGCAAATATATGGGTGGGGTTTTACTTCTTAAACTTTAAATCAAGATCTTATGTTTGTAGGATGTTGATATCCTACTTAGGACATGCTTAGTTCCTAAGTGAAGATATGTGGGATAGTTTCTTTAGAGGTGTTTGTGGTAGATTTCTTTCCCTCCACACCTAAAGGAAATTGTGGGCTAAAGGATAAGATGCCCTCATTGGTAAAGGCATTGAGAGAAGCTTTTCAAAAAATCTCATTGTTTGTATACTTATTTCCCAAGACAAATTCTTAGTGCATTTCTTTGACAATTACATGAATATTTTGGGCACAAAACAAAACAAATTGAATGCTAGTCTAAAATACAAAACTATCTTAAAAAATGGAGAACTACCATGCTAAAAAGAATTACTTGTTTGAAAAATTATAATTATATTATATTAAGATAGATCTTCAAATTTATTGATTTTGAACATTAAAATAAAAGCATTCTTAAAATTCTCTACACTATATTTAAAAATACGTTTTTAAATATTTAAAATAAAAGATAACATGAAAAAATAAATATAATATTATCTTATAAAATTAATATGACAAGAATCAATTAAAGTGCAAAAGTTGTGTTCATAAAAATTCAACTCAGTTTCTCTTAACTACACTAGAATGTCCTAAGCTCTTTCCCATGTGCAATTGAAATGTAGAAGTTCAAACTTAAAAAACAAACAAAAAAAACTTAAACAAAACTATCAAAGTCAATGAGCATGTTTACATTGAGTACTTGATATATACATCTTCAGTGATTTTGCATTAATTTCTTGTGGACGTTGAGGAGTTGTGTAGAGTGTAGCCATCATTTTCTTCTCTTTCATTGGTGAGACTACGTTCTACTCTTCCCGTGATTGATGGGTCTGAGAGATTCAGTTTGACTGGGTTTCCTGGTTATGAGTAAACTGTCAAAGAATTTGACTCCATTGGATAAGGGAAGAATGAAGTTTTGTTTGGTTCATCATCTGTATTCAAATGAATTGTCTCCATCCTTTTCAAGGGAGTCGTGTTCCAAACTCATCTAAGAACGACCTCTTAACAACGCCAATGCCTATCTTCATGCAACAATTTGACTCTCATCAGAAATTACTATGCAAACAAAGATAATGGTTAAATATGGGTCACAAAACATAACAGAAGACAATTTATTAGTTGGTTTCCTCTCTTGGAGGGTGGAAGACGAGTAAAACCACCACCATGCTGCATGTTTATCTTGGCTTTTAGCAACACCCCCAATAAGTTACGAGCCTTAGTTATGAAGTTTATCTTGAGTGGAAGGATTGAAGCCTTTTTTTTAAATGAGAAAGGGTAGGTGAAATTCTCAAACAACTGCTCGAGAACTTGTAGATGTGCAAGATTATAAAATTCATCTCTTCTTGAGATTTTTGACTCAAGTTTTGATGGTGAGGTTCTCCTTTATTTCGAGAATAATGTCAATGTTGGTATCAAAAAGATTTATTATGCTTCTACTTGTAAGTGTGTTGGTGATGGTAGCTATTTATGTTAGTAGAGGAGTTGTGGATGTTGATAAATAAGGCTAAACTACTATAAGTCGTAACTTCTACAATTGTATGCAAATTTAAAATTTATTTTTATAATGTCGTAAATTGCATCTTATACAATTTCACACTACATACATTTTCCTCTTTAGATAAACTAAGATAAATATGCTTTCTCACAAACTAAAATCATCTCTCGCCATCTGACACGCCCAACTTCTCGACTGTTGACTTCGATTTTCACATGGACCTATGTACATCGTGAGGACGTTCGTGATTCGTGATAGCATCCTATGAAAATTTGCGATTGAGTTGGTTGTTGAGATGCTACACTTGCTGCATTTTGGAAGCGTAATGCCTCTGCCAACCTGCAACCTCGTCGGGATTCGCTCGGGTAGACCATTTGAACCAAAAAAATCCATTTTTCTTGAAAATAATGGATTCATTCTTCAACACATTCATTCCAACTCTCTTCTTCACCATTCTACAACGTTTTTCTTGAGCATACACAACTTTCTCCATTTTTCTCTACATGTACATCTTGCAAAGAGCTCTTCTACAGATTTCAGAGTAAACTCCACTGTTGCAACACGAGCTTATCTTGCAAGGAAGCCATTGTCATCTTGGAGGTTCTTGTTGCTCCTTTGTTGCACCAACAATGCTTTCTTTTGTGCTTGAACAAGGTAACTCTTCAAGAATCTTTATTGAGCATATTATTTGTCTTTGATTAACATATGGTTTTCTTTATCTTTTCATGTCTATTTTTTATTATCTTGTCTAAGGCTATCCATGGAGGTGGAAACACCAATACGAGGGTTTGACTAAGGCAAAATCCTATACAACCACCTAAACATTTCTCTTTGGTCTTGTGTGTGTAGGTGCAAGTGGAAGAACTTTTTTTGAAGCAAGCTTGAACTTCATCAAGTGCTTCTGATGATATCTAAAACCTCTCCTTCTCATTTTTGTCTCATTTCCATTTAACATCTTTATTTATGTATCTTTAATTTTGTATGTTCATATTTTGCACCACTTTCACATATGGAAATTTGTGCATAGTGATTTGTGTCCTTTTGTGATAATTCCTATTTTCTGTCCATATGAGACACTAGTGCAACATGCTATCATTCGACAACCACTTTATTGTCCTGGACAAAGAGCTTGTCGAGTTGTCCATAAGACCTTTGTAGCTTGCACTTTCGATTTTGGATGTTTGAAATGCCTAGATAATTTATGCACTTTGTTAAATTTCACATTATTCTATTTCCAATTCACTTGAGTCGTGTCAACTAAAGTAGTGGAGGGACATTTTTTTCCTTGAGATCTCATCATCTTGAGGGTAAAAAATTTACCCCTCTACAACTTTGTAAACAAGAATTATCATAAGATTAATTTATGTGATTGCATAAACCAACGATAAGAAATAAACAAACAAACCATATCAACACAATATTTATGTGGAGAAATGCTTTAGACAAAAAAACCCACATGAGAAAGAAGACAAGCATGCATTAATATTCAAATATGAGATACATCCACACACTAAAATTCTCTTTACAGTAACAATAGTTCAACAACACCTATGTACCTATAAAACAATCTCATCTCAAACTATCATTTCATGTTTGAGGTTCATGTTCTTATGATTTAGGAGGATTGCGGTGACATGTTGTCAAAGAGTATGCAAATGTTGGTGTTGCATGTGTGGATCATTGTGATTGTTGTCGATACTTCATGTTTTGATCATTTATCACACCTTGATATAGTGTTGATTGGTAGACTTGATATGCTTTGACATGACCCATGTAGTGGGAGTTCTTGGATATATATGTTCTTCATTGATAGGTTTGATATAGGGAGCTTGTGATTGCGGTTTATGGGTTGCATATGTTGTTGGCATGAGTTTATTGATGTTATTGATACCTTGGAGGTATGGATGATTGGATGCATTAGCATGGGTTGTGGATGTTATTTTCGATCATGTGGGTTTCTCACCTTTGATAATAGCTTGTTTGGAGTCTTTTTTATCACTTGCATTTGATGCTTGTGTTCTTGGATTGGTGTATCATCACCTTGGCATGTTCCTTTTCTTCCATAGGTGGCACATTGGAGGATGAGAGGAGTCCTTGCTTGAGATGGTGGTCATTTTGGTTTTATTGCAGGTATTATGATGGAGAACAAGAGCATGTTGGAGATTCATGTGGTTTCATGTATGGCTATGGTGATGCATTTCATTGATTGACCCTTATGCAATGCATACAACAAGTGGGAGAATGTTGGGATATGGTGTTGTATAGCATTGCATAAAATGTTATATTTTAATGTTGTAATTAAATAATTATTTAGTTGCAATGCATCTAGGAGGTGTGGTTAATCATACTAGATAATCATATGGGGTCCACTTTATGTTGTATTATAACATTGGATTATTATTTACCGTGTGAGAGACATGAGATAATAATTTAAAATTGGGAAAATATTTAATAAAGTGAAAACTTAGTACCCGATATTAAATGAGGGGTCAATGGTTTTGTATTCACATAGTTTTTTGGTACATGGTTTTATCTTACCACATGGTTGTATTTGTGTGAGCTTGAGGCTATGAAAACAAGCACATATTTAGTGGTTAAGGTTGGCTGGGTGAGTGGGTTGTCATTATTGAGTCTTTCAAAGGAGTGCATATGTGAAGCATAACATGGGATGTGTGGATTCATGCTTGGACACATGGAGGATGCATTGGAGAGACTTGATGCTTCAAAAGTATTCATGATAACTCTTGTAAACCTTGTGCATGTATTATTTTATTGTTGAATAAGAGATGAAGTATGAATGCTTTTGGAGGCTGAGTTTTTCCCTCTTGAGGGTTTTCCTAGGGTATATCTTGTGTTATCTTGTGGCTTGTCTATTTTGATCTATGCATTATGGTTATTTTGTTAGCTCACATTCATACTTTTCTCTCATGGGTTATGTAGAAAATGGATTAAAAATGTGGGTATAATGCATTATTTCCTAACACACTAGGCCATTGTGATCGCATGTGCTTCCATTGATCCGATGTGCTCACATGATTGTACCACAATGTTGAGGCTGCTAATGGCATTCATGCTTGTGTTGATGTGTTCCAATCCCTCATTGGGTTGGTGTGCTTGCAAGCCTTGTGCCCTTGCTAGGCTATTGTGCTTGCAAGCTTGGACTGTTCATTTGTGTTCATTTTGGGGAGGAGGTCCCCCGTTTGTGGCCTCCCTTAGTTTGGGCTAGGCTGAAAATTCTCACCTCTTGACTTGGGTCAAACTAAAAATTCTTGAGGTACCGGTCAAAAAATTGAAAATAGGAGTGGATCATTTGATGATAATGACTTGGTGATTATGAAATATATTGAAAAACAGGAGGATGATAATAAGATGGATACATAAAGTATGAATCTCCTTGGGAGTGGGTCTATTGATATGGAGACTAATGAATTGGATCCTACTTGAAATGACCTACTATTTGAAGAAGACTTTATTGTCTTAAAAGGAAAAGGAAAAACTAACAAAAAGGGAATTTGTGATCAAGTACATCTTAGAGAGGAAGCTCCTTTAAGAAAAATACCCAAAAATTAACCTTGGAAAGAATTAATGCCAAAGCTAAAGAAGAAAAAAAAAATCTATTGAAGCCCAGATCAAGTACTATTGAACCTTGAACCCATAGGGGAACAAACCAATACTTAACTCATGAAGGACACTAAAAAGAATGAGGTTATTTTAGCCATGAAAATCCTTTATTTTTAGGAGAGGAATAAAACTAGAGAAGACACTAGAACTGTATTCAAAGGAAGATAAAAGGAAAGAAAGAAAGAAAAGCAAGGATCAAGTGGAAAAAATCTTGCAAACAAAGGAAAAAAAGAAAAATGCCTAAGCATTTTGATAGTAAAAAATCTAAATGATAATTAAAGGGGTTGGTTAGAACATTCTAGGGGATTGAAATCCCTTGAAAAAAAATAATTCTTAGATCGTTTTGTAATAACAAACCTAATATGGGTATTCTGTGTCTAAGAAGTGAAAGCTATTGGTTTCTAGTTGGTTTGTGTTTTAAACTTTGTATGGAAGGAATCCAAGGCCTTTTATACTTTACATTATAAAGGAAAAGGTGGTTCAATCATCTTGATTAATAATAAGTGGACCTATTTTATTGTGGATAGTGGTTCTTCTCCTTATAAATACACATTTTAATAATTTTGTTAATGCTAATTACAATGGCTCTTGAGATTCATGATTCTTGTTGTGTTTCTTGTTGGTGTGTAGATTATTTTGGTATTATTCCCATCATTCCACTATGGTGAACTTATAGTTTTCTTCTTGGACCAATTTTTTAATATAAGGACAAACATTAATGTATACATGCAAATTGGAGCATACGAGAATAAATTAGAACTATATTAACATATTCTACTCTCAATTTATGCAATACTCACATTAAACATAAAGTAAACATTGATGAAAATAATAAATAATTTCACCAACACCAACCCTTGTCACACCAAGTCTATGGAGGTTGTGCTCAAGATGGTGATATGTGAATTGTCTTTACTTCAACATAACATTGCATTTCATGGAGTCTTAAAAATAACTTAGGATAACATCTCATTTATAGATTTTTGGCTAGGATTAAGAGGAGGGATCAAGGACTCAAATTGGTTGAGACCCTTGGAGGCATGAGAGGAGGACAAGTGTTTTCACTTGGTTGGTGGATGGAAGAGAGTCCAAGATCAAAGGGAAATCAATGGTTGAGGATTGCCTTGGAGTAAATGGAGGGATGAAATGGAAAAAAAAGTACTTGGAGTGCCTTGGAGGATGGGCAAGTCCTTTGACCCATGTGACATTGTACAAAGGCCCATGTCACATGTACAAAGGACCCATGTTTTGTGTACAAAGGCCATACTTATGTACACATGAAGGAATGTGCATGATTTAAGACAATTTGACCAAGATTAGTAAGTGCAAGTGAGGGATTAGTTGGTTAATTAATTTTAGTCCACTAATGAAAATTTGATGGAAAATCAATTAAATAAATAGGTATATTTATTTAATTTTTGGAAAGAGAATATGAGACTTAAGTAAATAAATATTTAGATTTATTTATAAAGGTGGATATTAGAAGAAGGATGATTAAGTAATTTTAGGTTAGAAAAGGGATGAAAATTGGATAAATAGGAATTTATTCAATCAATTATAGAAGAAATTGTTAGGTGAAATGACAACATGTCAATTTCGATGTCTACACTTATTCTTATACTCAAAATATATATCATTTTAAGAGAACTTATTAATTGTATATTTCACTATATTGTTTTTATTTTTATTTTTTAAGATTGATATACCGTAATTTTTTTATGACACACAGACTTTTATTCTAATAATTAATTTTTAATATCAAGGTCCTCTTGAAAAAAAACACAATCATTTCATTACCATTTCCATTTCATTTCAACTAGAAGAAAGGTGTCGCCCAAATTGTACCCCTACAACGGCAAGATAAATGCTCCATGTTATAGCTTGGCTTCCCTTCAAAAAGTACAGACAAAAGAAAGTAGTCTGCCACATTACAATTCTAACCCAGTCATGGTCAAGAGACATTTTTAAATAAAACCTTTTTCAACATCACCAAGGGCAGTAGCTCCAATGGAATATACAATTGATCTCTGTCCTCTGCAACAGCAACAGGGAGAATGTCTCCAGCTTTTTCCCATGTCCAACTGAAATTTATTAATTAAAAAGAGCTTACCAAACACACCAAAGTCAATGGGCCTTTAAAAGACAGTAAATGATCAGAACCCCCATTCTTGTGCTCCAAACCAGAAATTTCTTATTCATGCTCTATGGAATGCTTTTGTTCAATCCTGTTCCTTCTGGCATGTACACTTTCATTAATTTGTATGAAGTGCAAACAGTTTTATAGCTTAAGCCAAAAGCCAGAAATTTTTAAACTCTCTGCTATTGATAATGTACCCTCCACTTCTTCTGCTCCTTTTTCTAACGCCCACAGTCAAACACTCTGCATTGGCAATGCAGAAGTCGACCATGTCCTCTTTCCTGGAAGGAAACAAACTTCAACAGCTCAATACCCATTACATATTTCTTTGTTACTGAAAACCAAAACTAAAGATAAGAACAATCCTGTTCATACCTATAAAACCTTGATGGCTTCTTCTGGCCGACCACAAGCATTGATGCTTCTAATTTCTTGACCCACCACAGAATTGTACTCTTTTTATTTCCTTCTGTCATCACCACCTCAACTTGAACCTGATATCCAGGTCGAATCCCTTACATTTTCATAAACCCCATAATTCATAATCAGAAACAGGGTGTTGTCTCATAAATGTACGTACCTCTGGGCAGTATGATTTGCAGATGGTTTCCAGCGATTTGACAAGTGAGAAGTCTCTGTCCATATCTCTTTCCTCATTTTCATTATCCCTCCAGAATTTACCACCTGCAAAATACCCAATACCCCATCGGTTTAAATAATGAAAAGCAGATTGGAGTAAGCATAGGTTTGTTTTTCTTTTCTGAAAATTTATTTTAAATTTTGTATGAATCAAGACTCTGATCTAGGACATTCCACACAATTGATGTCCTTGCCACTGAGCTACTACCTATTTTATAACTATAACAATGTGAAAGTAATAAATAAAAGCTGGACAGAGTAATGCCCTGTTTCCTAGAGACCCACTATAGGTTCTCAGCCTAGCTTGGAAATCTCTAGTAGATGGACACACACCAGTTGCTTGCAAGCATTCCAGATATCTTTTGATACACTACAAACAGAAGAATGATTCAATTATGTTAACAGTAAAATGTCTAATAATCAATCAAAGTGTTATAGTTCAATTGATTGAGTACAATCGTGAGTTATCAGAGAGTTGTAGTTCAATTGATTGAGTACAACCGGTGGGTGTGATGGTATGTTCTGTGATTATGCCATCCACTAAGGTTCAAAACCAACATTGTGCCCAGAACAACTGTGATGGAATGGATACCCTCAATTCTTAACCGAAAAGATATCAGCAAACTTGTACTCCTATATAAATACCAATACAAACTCATAGATGATATAAAATCCCAAAAAAAAAAAACATATCAGGCAAATGGGTTTGCCCTGCACTACCCAATTGGGCACAGGGCTTTGAATTTGGTAAAACCCCAAAATACTAACAGGCTATTAGAATACCTGTGCAGCCAACATCCCGGTTGTCAAGAATGTGAAGCAATGTGAGGGTGTGGTAATTATGGAGGACATTGGAGAGAGCCCACAGCAAGGCCACCTTAGCTTCTCTCCCTTCATCCACCAAAACCACAACTCTTTTGCTGCTACTGCACCGTCTAACTGTTTGATAATTCTTCCATCTCCTAAGAAGACCCTCCGTGGATGCAGTGACAGAATGCTCAGAATTAGTATCAGAGAAAGAGTATTTATTTCTGCACATTCGACCTTTTTTACACCCAACTAGCCGTCTCAAGAACGACATTTCCTCGCTTGCAAACTGATATTACAGCTGTTCTCTTGCAAAACGATGTAACAGCTGTTCTCTTGCAAAGCCAGAATCACACAGTGTTCTGCTTGCTTAGATTTATTCATAGTTCAGAGCAGAGCATAGCATTTTCCTTGTTACGAAATAAACGGGTTAAGAAGACCAGTCCGCACTTGTCTACCTGTCCCCGCCATCAGCGGAATGATCCTTACTGCTAAAATAGCTGCGTCAATGAAATCAACATTTTTCTTTATAAATGTAGGTAAAGTTTGTCCTGTTGTGGATATACTTATTATTGTATTGACACCTGTGGTGCGTGTTGCAGATGCCTAACGTAGAACACTGGTTTAGCTGTCAATATTTGTCTGTTGTGGATGGTAATGGCATTTCTTTTCAACTTATAAAAACTGAGGTAATTGTTGCCATGGCCAATTTGTTTGGATTCTGGTGTTAGCACATCACTTCCTAACAGAAAGTTTGTTGCTGCGATGGTTGGCGATTGTTGGGATATTCTCATAAAAGATCCATTTTTACAGGGGCGTTAAAGTTTGCAGTTATCATGGTTGAAAACAAGGTGGGCTTTCAGTACTTTTCCATCATCATATTATAATTTAAATTTTAGATGATTTAATGTATGATTTTAATATATTTTTGAGTTTTTTGTTTTTTGTTTTTTTAGTTCTTATGACTTATTTACAGGGCTTAAATTTGACGGTCTATCTTGTCTATCATGATTTTTTTTTGTACGGTTTAGTCTTCATTATCGCCTTTCACATGACAATTATTTTTTTACTACAAGTCAAATTGATAGGCGAGGGATAGGAACATTTTCAGCATAAGGCACATGCCTCTTCTCAGCGATAGAAGCACTGTCAATAGGTCTAGATGACCATCTCTTGGAATAGGTCGAAAAAGATGACAATTTTTTCACATGTCTATTCATCTCAAATTTAAAAAACCTCAAATTTTGTTATAAATTTGATTTATGATAGTATTAGCATAGAACTTGTAACATACTGATATTAAAATGAAACTAACGAATGATAATGCATTGGTGTGATCTGCCTCATATCTAGGATACATCACCATTACAAATTTGAACAAAAACATGACTTTTAAAACATTTTAAATTCTTCTTTGTTTGGCATCTTTCCAAATTTCATACACTCTACTCCATTCCACTGCTGATACATCAAGCATTGTTAGAGACACTCTCATCAAAGCATCCAATATATCTAATGTTAGAGTTGTTCGTCGGATATCTTTTATTATGTTTTGCCTTGAAAATCCTCTTTCACATGCCACTGTACTTGTTGGAATAGTAAGGATTGTTTGCCATAGCTTTTTCATGTTTGGAAAACTTGTATGTGAGTCTGTGACACAAAAAACCCTCCAAGCTTCCTTCATTGATAATCCCTCACAATTAAGACGAAGAGTATCAACAAATATATAAACTCTTGTTTACAAGCTTCAACATTAAATAATGTTTCATTTTCTTCTCCCTCACATAAAGTATGTTGCATGTGTTGAAAAAGATTATCAAACCAACGCTTTTAATTATCTTCTCTAGCACGAGTATCCTTTAGATAATGACACTTGGACTAAACAACTTTACAAAGTTGAAAAACACAAGATTGGGAAATCTTCCATTCAAACAATCTATAAGTGCTTGAACATATTCTTTTGCAAGCTGTTAACAACTCTCTAATGAACCATCAATGCAAGGTTTTAGTGATTGTTTTTGTGAATCAACATAATCACCATGTGCATGTGAAATTGCCACAAACCGCAATTCATGCCTATGAACAATGCCCTCTTTATCAGTAATCTCTAAATAACCATATTTAGAGGCATCCAAGAATTTAGATAAGTAACAGGTACTATCAGCAAATGTACCACTTCTCATAAACCACCTGCTTAAAGTGTTTATAGTAATATCAATAGATGCCCCTAATGATGTAACATCAACATAGTCTTCTTGAAATTTTCTATTCAGCTTGTTCAACATAAGCATTATATTTACAAGCATGTGTAAAAAAAATTGAATTGAAAATATTCTTGCCTTATCATACCATGACTCTCTCTTTTCATTTTTCTATAAAGTCAATATATGAGGCATCAATACAACAAGCCTTTCAATAACTTGTCCTCTTGAAAGCCATCTAACTCCATGAATTTGAAGAGCTTGAAGAGTTTCAAGTTGCATGACTTCCTATAAAGAAATGAATTCCTTGTTTCTTTTAGTAGAATTTTGTACCCAAGAATACACCTTATTTGCTAATTTTTCAACAACTAACAATTCAGGAATTTTTTTGGAAGCATCTGATGATGAGCAATGCAATGAACACCTACAAGATTAGGAACATCTCTTTTCATAAAAGAAACAAACCCATTTTCACTACCAACCATGGATTTAGCACCATTTGTGGAAACAACTATTAAGCGTGTATTTGAAAGCCCCCTTTCTTCCTTTAAAACATTGATTGCATCATAAATTATTTTTCCTTTTCCACCACAAACATTTATGAGCTTTAAAAATTGTGAAGTTGGCTGCCCCAACCCTTTTGAGTCTAAAAAAGTTGCATAAACCATAAGATGCTTCTCTAAACTGCGATCTATACTTTCATCCAACATCAAAGAGAAAAAAGGACTATCGAACATTCTAGTAGTTTGTACCTCTTCAAGATACTTAGATATAGCAAAAAGAAATTGATTTGCAGCCATCTGATTTGTGTATGAATTGTAGTCCTTATTATTTGGCATGTTTGATAACTGTAATGTCATTTCAAGAAAGAAAAGTGATTCATATTTTGAAAGGGGTAAATCCTCTTGAACCATCCAAAAAACTAATTTCATAGTTGTGATGACTCTTTCCTTGTTAATGTCATCAACATTTGCTATATGTTCTGTAATAGGTTTTGCTTTCTTTTCATTGCCACATGTCCATTTAGCTAGTGAAATCTTATGAATGTTTGAATTGGCATGAGTAACTAATTAATCATGTTGTAAATTAGTGCAACCATTACCTGCTCCCCATGGTCTAGCTGCATTAGGGGAAACATACCAGTAGCTGTTAGGGCTAACTTCGCGCAATTGTGCAGAGTGCAAAATAAGTCCGATTTCAATTTTTTTTTTTGGGCTTCTTTGTAAGCGAGTTAGGACCTTAAAAATAAAATTTTGGCTTCTAGGTATTTAAAATGTGCCTTGTAGAATCCATAAAGCGAAAGGTGCTAAAAAAGGGTGTTTTTAAACCTCCGTCCCCTACATCTTTACCACTTCGCTAGTACATGTTCATTTAGACAACCAATAAAAAACCACAAAAATTTAAGGTGTTTTCAATAGTTTTCAATGTGTTTTATTTTTTTGGTCAACTACACATTCAGTAGTGAACATATATTGGTGTAATTTGTAAATTTTTATTGGCATAATTAAAACAATGTAATGACTAAAATGTAAACGGTTATTGGGGGGATAGGTGAACAAGGAGTAAACAACAATTGGATCATGAACGACAATTGGGGGTCTTCCCCTATGTGTTTCACATTATATGCATTTCATAACTTTTTTCCCTTCATATATTGTACATTTTAGCCACTTAAACTTTACTTTCCATTCCTCACGAAATTCTCGTTTTACTTCAAGTTTTTTTTTTTTTTTGTGTATTGTTTTCTCTTGTTTGATATTCATTAGCATACTCTTCAGTGTACCCCAAAATATCTAAGTCTTCATTTAAATCAAAATTATGATCTTCATTGGGTGCTACAACTTCGGATGTACTTGACCATGAAAAAAAATGCTTAATAGAAGGCTGATTTTTTTTAGATGTTTTCAAATTGTAATCCCTACATATTTTAAAAATAAGAAAGATTTAGATATTTTGTTCAAATTCATCTAAATTTATAAAAAAATGAACCATAAAAATAATAATTTAATATAAACTAACAACCATATAGAGAACAAGGGGTTATAGAGGGGGTTGTAGTGGTTGCATCAAAACAAAAAAAAAAAGGAAAAAAAATCATGGAATATTATTAAATTTGATAAAAAAAATCTGCAATGTTTAATTTTACTGTGGTAAACTGTTACAAATTTTTAATAAAAGATTTGTAAATCATTATTTGCAGCTCTCGAGTGTGGAGTCTGGATAATGAAGATTAAACTCTAAAATCAGATTAATAAAAGAAAAGGTGAAACAAAAAAATGGTTTGAAGAGAAGATTGTTGTTTTTTATAAAAAATTCTATTAAAAAAACTCAAAAAATATTTAGAATAAAAGAAACTCAAAAATATTTAGAATCTTTAAAAAAATTTAAAAATTTGAGATTTGTTTTTTCAACAATAGAAGTTTGCATTTAAAAAAAGAAGAAGTTTCTATTCTTTTATTAAAGCATAGAAGAAGTTTTTTTTTTATATATATATATATATATATATATATATATATATAGTTAAATTTTCATATTAACTATTTTTTTTACAATTTCTAAAATAAATTGTATGTATTAACATACAATTGAACTATTCAAATACAGATATACGACCATCAAATTTAAGCCCTGCTTGTTTACCAATTTAAGATGTGACTTGACATAACAAACATTTTGTTTAGAATACTTTTGATCTACTTTTTAGAAAATTATAGATGAGAATTTTTACATCTTATTTTGTAGGAATAATTTTAATGTATGATTTTAATATATGTTTGAGTTTTTTAACTTGTTTACTAATGTAAGATCTAATTTAACATTTTTTTATGTCACATCATTTTATTTAGAACATTGATTATTTTAATTGGATTACACATTCATCTAAATTGATTTGCAAGTGTGATTTTATCTTTTGCTTCAAAAATTCAAATAGGTTGCATTTCAAGGCTAGTATTCTTAGACTTGACATTTACCTATTGACATGTATGAGTATGTAAGAATTGTATTTTAAAGAGTCACCCTAAGTCATTCGAACATGTAGACTTATGATAAAAATATTATTTCAAAGCAAGACAATAAATTCACAAATGTATCTCTAACACTTTTCAAGTTTAATAGATTGATTCTTTTGTCAACATCAAGATCCAAGACTTGTATCACACTTGGATTTATCAATTTTAACTCAATCTTGAGATTTAACTATGGTGCAAGGGAATTTAGATTCTCAATTCCTACAAAGTAGCTCCCAACAACGCTTCTTTACACCACCTAGTTTTCCATACTTTAGATAAACATAAGATGAACATATTTTACAAGTACCAATAGTCTAGTTTTGCTTAAGATGTGATCATGCCATCAAGTGCAAAATCATGCCACTTGGAATAAAGAGAGTGTGATAGCATTTTGAGCTTTCAATTTCTCAACTTTTAGTTGTCTCAATTTTCTATTTCATATTTGGTACTAGATTCTTGTTTCCATCTCTTTGTCATGACATTACATTGATCAAAGTTCACAAAATCTTATTTCCATCTTATTTTCATTTCAACACATGTCTAGTTATAATCTCAATTCACTACTAATTTATTAATCATACCTAGATTTTAATTTATCTAAGGTTTAAATTAAACTTAATTTATTACCCTACATATATATTTTTAGGGTATTTTTGTTAGTGTAATTAATTAATTAATTATTACACTAGAATAAGTTAACTTAGGTCTTGCATTAATTTAATCCTAGGTTGCATAAATTAGATAAATCATTAATAATGGGGTAATTTCCCCTTTCCATGTTTGTAGGGATAAGATTCCTTCTAGAAGATGAGTTGTCTTTTTAGAACTTATCTCAATCTTTTATCATTTCCTAGGTAGGGTTTACATGTTGTTAGATCATGACACATGACATCATATTGCATCTTGTATATCACTTATGCCTATATATTCAGGGCATTTGTACATTTGTAATCATCTAATATTTTAGATCAATAGCAATCTCTATATGCATGCCCTTAGTTGCAACACTTTCTGTGTGGTTGAATTTCTCCTTGGCAAAGGTCCTCTTGAAGGCTGTAGCTTCAGGGACAGTGGATGCACAATCACTCTCGATTCCATATTATCTCAAATTAAAGACGTCCAAAAAATCTAATAGTGATCTTGCCATGTATAAATGAACTCCAACCTATTCATTAAAGATAGAAAAAATAATAATTACAACCATACAAATAACTCCTCCATTATAATATTGAAAATAATTTAATCCTTAAATAAATTATTAAACATAATATTACATAATACAATGAAACACTCCCTAACAATTAAATCCTAAAATTAAAATTCCAAAAACACCTTTTTCTACTTACACCTCAATCTGAAAAATGGGCTAAAAATAAACTTATTATCCAATACATACTTATATTAAGCTTAAAAGACGGGCATGTTGTTAAAGCTGAAACAAATAAATGTGGAACGATATACTTAAGGCAAAATGTAGACAACAGGTTGGATAGACGGTTGACACGAACCGATCGGATTTTAATATCTTTCAAGAAACAACTTCTTGTAAGATCCTCTTCAAATGTATTCATGTGTGTAAAATATTATTTCCACTAAAATTAGTTGACAAACAATTTCTTTCAACTTTGTGTGGTTGTCTTGCATTAAAACTTTGTATATTATTATTATTATTTTTAATATTTAGTTGATAGGTTTTTTTAAAGTAGATTTGTAAGTCTAAAAGGATGTGTGTACATCTGTTTTATTTAATTTGTATTGTTGATAATTGTTTATAAATAAGTTTTAGTTGTTGATTATTATTATTTTTTTATGTTGTTAGAGATAATATTTTCAAGGTGTCTATTTCATTCATATAAATTAATGTAAAATATGGTGAGAGATATCATTCTCAAGGTTCTTGTTTTACTTATTTCACAAATTTGATAAAAAATAGACATCTTGAGAATGATATTTTTTGGCATCTCTTACATGGATTTATTTAAGATAGGTATATTAGTAGCATGTAAAGTTTTCATTTAGTGCTCAAAATTATATTAATTAATAAATCATTTTTGTTTGACTAATAATAACTTTAGCCTCTCTTTCTCAACTTTGTGGTTGGAAAGTTGTTTCATTTTTCTATCTTTTCATAGTAGTTATGTAAATAGTGATAATATTTTTAATCCTTTTAATGAATTTACACTAGATATAACCACAAATGTCAACCCTATTCTTTCTTTTTTCTATGTCAATTGTCGTTACTAAAATTGTCAAACCTTGTGATTTGCATACTAGTAAATGCCTCAGACAATTGTAAGGGTAGTTGGATTTTGCATCACCCATTATATTGGTGTACCTAGAATTGTATGTGGAGTTCATCTTCAAATGCTATCCTGGATTAACTATCAAACTCAACTATACATATGTTGGTGGTGCTAGTGGGGCACTCCTAGGTTTGTATATTACATTTTAAATATAATCTAGAGCTCCATTTATAAGATCCACTTCTTTCTACACATTAGACATTAATATGAACTTGCATCCTTAGTAATTAATAATTTGACATCAAGTTCATGATTTTGAACTCCTTCAAATGCATTAACACTATCTTCTTTGGTTGCAATGTTATATGCAATAGTTCATTTCAATAAATGTAATTTTCTTATTTTTTGATAATGCACATTATTAGTTATGATGAACAAATGAATACTATTGTCAAATTATTCATTGGTGACTCCATCGATGCCAATATTGGTTTGTGTCCTTAATAAATTCCAATCATTAATTGTTAGATTCACATCTATTAGATTTGTTAGAAGTTGATGAAACCTTTGTTGGTTCTCACTTTCTCTTTCTTGTCTAAATATCTGATCTAAAGTAACATCTATTTTGAATTCTTCTCATAGTATTTTAACATGTAAATGTTGCTATTATATGGTGGTCTATCACTAACATGAGGTAGTTGTCCCAAATATTCTTAACAAATATATTTATATCAACTATTAACAATTTTACAAAAACCCTAGGAGAATATTGGCATAAACTTTGTGTTAATATTTTCAAGAACCCAAAGAAGTCATTATTCTATTTTTGTAGTTGTGTATATATTTTTAAGATGGTACATTTCCTCCCATGTAAGAATAACAATAATGTGGTACTTATATTTGATTTATTTTTCAAAGAATTTGTGATGTTGCATGGTCTACTAAGGAGTATTATTTTAAAAAGAAACTCAAAATTTGTTGGATTTTTTTGAAAAATATTAAGGAAGAAAATGAAGAAAATTTTAAAATTTAGTTTAGCATATCATCCGACACAAACCAATGGATAGGTAGAATTTGTTAAAAAGAGTTTAATTAATTCATTGAGATGTTTGGTTGGAAAGAAGATAGGAAACTGGGACATGGTCAGTACCATAATTTCTTTGCATGCAATAATTTAGTAAATTAGAGTACAAGAAAGATAATATTTGAAGTTACATATGGTAGTAATCCAAGGAGCATATTAGAGTAGAAATATATCAATAAAGAAGAAAAGAGGAGTGCATAGGTAGAATAAATTGTAGAACACATGAAGGAATTACATAAGAAGCAAAAGGTCATTTGGAAAAAAATGAAAGGTGTTGGCAGTTGTTATTTATGTCAACACTTGAGGAGATTGTTGGAATTTGTTGTCATTGATGCCAATACTAATTGTTGGTTGTCTTTGGTGTCAACACTTGATGAAGATTGTTATATGTTTAGCAGTGGTTGATGACCTTGTTGTCAGTGGTTGATGACAACACTTGGTGAATTATTTGTGTTTGTCATTGTTGACAACATTTAGTTTGGGCCAACATTGATGTATGGCGTTGTTGCTGAAGTTCATGATTGGATGTCATGCCTTGTTTGATGATAATCAAAGAAGTATTGAGAATAGTTATTGTCAGTAGCTCGTTGATTTCATAATAATATATTAAGATGTAGATTAAAAGTGTTGATGATAGTGGAGAGATGTTGCTGAAGGTATAAAGTATGTCTTATGCTCTCTTTTGATGTAGCATGTGTTGGTGGAAGAAAGTTTTGGCCTCCACAAGTTGGTTAAGTGTTCTTTGTTTAGGAAGTTGCTTGAAGTCCTCTTTGGAGAATGCTTTGCATTCCTCCATTGTTGAAGGTATGGTTTTATGGTTTGGGATTCAAAATCAGTGTTCTATGGATGTTGCACTCTTATCCTTTCAAGTCACTAGTATTTCTAAGGAGATTTTTGTGAATTGCAGAAGGTTGGCAGTGTTGTTGGTTGTCTAGATTAGTCTAGAAAATGCTTCGTATTTATCCACATTAATGTATTTTCTCTTGTGTCTTGGTGAATGTGTTTTTAAAGTTTGTGTAGTGTATTAGTTCCAATTTCATGTGTTGAAGTGATCCACAAGTTGATTTGTTAATGCTATATCCTTTGGTTACATATCCTCTGCTTCTTGAATAAAGTATTATGTTCCTATTTGGTAGATATGATGGCTATTGATGGCATGACACTATGAAGAATTGGTTGAAAGTGTTTTAGGATGTTCATAGAAAATTCTCATGTGATTTGCACAATGCTGTTGGCCTCTTTGGTGTTGCATTGTGTCTTGAGTTGGCTTTCTGGGTTATTTGTACATATTTGGTCGACAGGGCTTATTTTATTGTTTGCACTATATGCTTGGGGGTTTGCATTAGCATTTAAAGATGTGTTAAGTTAGATTTGGGTCTTGACCTATCCCTTTTAGATCCTCTTTGAGAAAATTCAATTGAAGGTATGTTTTTGGGCTGATTGGTTGTGTGCTTCAAAGTTCCATCTACACATGTCCTTGATGTCGAACTAGATTGATGTGCGCTAGCATGTGAATTGTTTTGGATCATATTAGAAGATGTATTAAGTTTGTTTTTGGTCCTCTCTATCTTTGGGATAGGACCACATTATACTTTAGTGGCTGACTTGTTAAATTCATTATTTATCTTCTTCCTAGCTGACCTAATTGAAGTTTTGAAGAGTTGTGGTGGATATAAATGTAAGATATTTTTAGATGCAAAAGGTGGAGAAGTGTACAAGTGTGTGAAGAAGAAAGTGTGGATTGTATTTTAATATCTCATAGAAGAAGTGTGGATGTGTGAAAGATAGAATCAGATGTGCTATAACGCCTCAGTCAACAGTGTTATGTTGACAAACATTGTAAAATTTCTCTAAATCTTTGTATCTTTCTCTAAGATAGTGAATCTCATCAGGTCCTTGTATCTTGCCCATAAAGTTGTGTTTGCTTCAATTCGAAAAGTTCTTTGTATCTTGTGCTAAGGTAGTTTGCCTTGGTCTACAAGTCCTTTTTGGTAGTGAGCCTTTATATTGTGAGTTAACTCTCACCATGGTTTTTCCTTCATTGGGTTTTCTATGTAAATCTAGTGTCATCTTGTGGATGTGTGTTGTTGTCTCCTTTATCATTGATGCTAATCTAATTAGAGTTAGAATTGCTATATCTTTGATTTCTAAAGTCATTGAAGCCTTATATTGTTATATCCTTCTTTGCTACTATTTTGTTTAAGAGTTTTGATTTGGCTAAGTGCTGAAAAGTTCATGTTTCAGAAGGGATTAAGTTTTTGAGAAGACTGATTCATCCCCCTCGCAGTCTTTAGGTGTGTTCAATAATTGGTATCAGATCCAAGTTCCTCTATAGAATCATAACAACTTGAGGAAAATATTTGAGATGGCACATGATGGTTCATACAAGGGTCCTAGGTTTTATGGACTAATTATGCTTTTTGGAAACTGCGAATGGAAGGCCACCTAAACTCTCTAGGGTTTGGTGTGTGGTAATCAATAAAGGATGGTTATGTTGCTAGATTGATACTCCTTTAACATAACCAATTGAAATAAGGTTATATGAGTGCAATGCCAAGCCTAAGAATGCTCTCTTGTGTGGATTAGTTGATTCAAAACTTTTGAAGGTGATGAATTGTAGCTTTGTTAAGGATGTCTGGGGAAAGCCTAATAGTATCTATGAAGGTGATACAAAAGTGAAGCAAGCCAAGATGCAGATCTTTAAAAGAGGATTTGAGACTCTAAGGATGACTAAGGGTGAAGATATTGCAAGCTATATGCTTTGGGTGAATGAAGTTGTTTCTAGCATCACTGGTCTTGTTGGAGAAGTAAAAGAGAATGAAATTGTAAAGAAGGTTTTGAGATCCCTTCCTAAATCTTATCGTCATAAGGTGTCTACCATTCAAGAGTCCAAGGACTTGGATTAGTACTTAGTTGATGAAATTTTTGGTGCTCTTACTACCTTTGAAAAATGAGAGTTTGATCAAGATGTCCCAAAGAAGGAAGTTTCATTCAAAGCTAATAAACAAATTGATAATGAAGCTGCTGATGAAAATGATGACTTTGATGAAGTTGAAGCGAACTTTGTGAGAAGATTGAAGAAAGGAATTGGAAAGTACAAAGGTAAGTTACCTTTCAAATGTTTCAATTATGGATTGGATTGGTCACTTTGCATCTAAATGCCCCTATATGATGAGGGCAATAAAAGAGATAAGGTTAAAAAGGGTCTTTATTCCAAAGAGAGTATTGGTACTTATGAAGATGAGGAGAATGATTCAAATGATGAAACCCTCTTTATGGCCTTCAATATTGATAACATAAAGTGAAATGCTGAAAAATATAAGGAGTCCAGCTCCTTAAGAGATGAAGACATGTTTTCTTTTGATTTGGATCTAGAATCAATGAAACCTGAAGGTTGAGACTTCAATTTAGATGATTGGGAAATATGTTTTGAAGGAAAAATTTGGTCTACTCTAGAAGACCTAAATGAAGCAAGGGTACTAAATCATAAATATGAGAGCTTTCTTGAAAAATCTAAGAATCTGACAAATTGAAAGAAATAGTAGAAGGTGGTAAGGAATGTGGAATTAAAATGAAAAAGGAAGAAGGTACAATCTCTGATTTAAAAGCAAACTTTTAAGAAGGAAAGAGAATTGAAGATTGCTTGAATGTCAAGCTCAATGACAAAACAATCGAATGCTTAAAACTTGAGCAATAAATTGTCACTCTGAGGAATGCCTTGAAAAGAGAAAAAGAAAAAATTGACAAAGGGGAGAATCTTGGTCCTGAGGATAAATCCAAATCAATTAGAAGGATCAAAACAAAGGAGGAGAAATATTGCACTGAAGAATCTAAGTAGAATTTCTTTGAAGATGCAAAGAATATTCAAAATGGTAAGAAAGAAGGAGGATCCAATTCTGACCGGAAGCAAAAAGGATTTAGAAGTCCTCCATTTGCAAGACAACATGCCCCTACCAGGTTCAATGAATCCTTTCAAAGTTACTATTTTTGTTGTAATAAATTTGGGCATAAGGTTATTGATTGTAGAATTAGACAAAGAAGAAATGGTAACATGGGTAGAAGATCATTTATGCCTTAAAAAAACAATACTATCTTATTTCATGGATACTGCTATGCTTGCAACAACTATGGTCACAAGTTTGATGAGTGCATATCTAAGATAAAGAGGAAAAAAATTGTTCTTGAGAAAAACATTATGTGCTACAAATGTAATAAGATGGGGCACAAGGAAAACCATTGTAGTAGTGGTTTTGTGAATCCACCTATTCAAAATAAAAAAAGGGATGAAACACTCAATCAACAAAAGAAGGAAAATGAAAAGGTCTAGAAGGAATACCATGAGAGGAAGGATGATTCTACACTTGTGCACTTTACACAAGATTCTAAGATAAACAAAGATAGAGCATTATCTTAGGGGGAGATTTCACTTGTAGAACCTTTTAGCCCCCATGAAAAGGACAAGGTGCTGAAGACTTCAACATGAAAGAAGAATTTAATTAGATCAGTTGATGTGTAGAGATCTGTTGTGTATAAATGGACCTTTATTGAAGATTTCAATAAGGTAGAAGGTGTGTACACTTGTTCTAATTGATTTCATGAACTAGTTTGGTGTGTCACACATAAAAATAAGTTTCAAAAAGGTAAGTTTCAAATTTTTTCCAAGGAATTCATAGTGCATACTCTTTGGCAAAGTCATGATATTTTGGTCTACAACTCTTTGTCGAAAAAGGTGTTGTCTTGTAGTCTAGAAGATAATTTGGTCAAGATGTGAAGGTGTTGTATTTAGGTTCTTAAGTCTTTACACCTTTTGATGTAATAGTTGTAAGTAATAGTGTGTTTGTGCCCTAGCAGAGTGAAATGAAGATGAAGGAATGCTCCACATTCCTCAGGAAATAATAACTTGTCCATACACTCTTGTGGACATATTCTACTACGTTAAATACATGTTACTTTGTTGTATCAGATGTTTTGGGGGTCTGTAAGTACAATTTCAAATGGTAGTGTGCTATAGATAGTTTTAGATTCCTATCTAATCTTCAAAACATATGCTTGGGTACTTGTTGGTGTATCTACAAGTTCAACTATATGAGCCTATGCAAACATTCTACATGTCTCAATGTGTTTCAAGATTGATGTTTGATTTCCAAATTTCAACATAATACTAAGCAATCTCATGAGAAAGCAGTGAAAAGAATATTTAGATACTTGAAAGGAACTATGGATTATGGCCTGTGGTATAGATGATAAATTTTCTTTGAGTGCCTATACTGATGTTGACTGGGCTGGTTGTGTGGATGATCTAAGAAGTACAAGTTGAAGTGCATTCTTTTAGGAGATAGATTGGTCTCTTGGTTTGATAAAAAGAATGACTCAATATATTTATCCACAACATAAGCTAAATACATTGCTATAACATCTTGTTGCACCTAGGTGCTTTGGATGAAGCAAAATTTGAAGGATGTGAAGGTGGTTTATGATGAACCTATTCCTATATTATATGACAATACAAGTGCAATTAATATTTCCAATAATTTTGTAATTCATTCAAGGACTAAACACATTTCTATCCGGTATCACTTTCTTAGAGAGAAGGTTGCAGAGCATGAAGTTAGAATGGAGTATGTGCCTACCAAGAGCCATATTACAAATATCTTTACAAAGGAACTTTCAAAGGATGATTTTGAGTATCTTCGGTAAAAGCTAGGGGTTATTTCCCCTCCTTGTTCTAACTAGATGCATAGATGGTGCATCTTTCTAGGGGAAGAAATTAATGCCTTATTTTTTTCTCCTTGATTGATGTATGCTACCACTCAGGGGGAGCTAGTAATAAAGGAGAGTTTGGTACAGGTGTGCATATATTGTGCATGTATGAAGATGAAGTGTTGTTCGTCAAGGGGGAGTTTGTGTTACTGTTTCCATTGAAGATATTTGATCCTTTGTCTTGAAGTCAGAGAATATGATGTTTCCTTCTACATACAGATGTGTGTTTCCCTTTGTCCTTGATGTCAAAGGGGGAGAGTGAGTAGATGTGTGTTACCATCAATGTAAAAGGGGGAGATTGTTGGCAATTGTTGTAATTGATGTCAACACTTGAGAAGGCTGTTGACATTTATTGTTATTGATGTCAACACTGATTGTTGGTTGTCCTTGGTGTCAACACTTGATGAATATTGTATTATGTTTGGTAATGGTTGATGAGCTTGTTTTTAGTGGCTGATGATAAAATTAATAAATTATTTATGGTTGTCATTGTTGCCTGCACTCAAGAGAAGTGAAGAAGATTGTTGGCATTAATTCTCATTGTTGATAAAATTCAGTTTGGGACAATATTGATGTATGGTGTTGTTGTAGAAGTTCATG
>VDFB02011520.1:61244-227736 GCA_007258455.2 Sequoia sempervirens
CCCATGAATTAGGAAAAGGGTTGCTTTTGAATGTTCCTTTGTATTGGACTCAGATTACCTTGTTGAAGTACATAGGAGGTTTGCATTCCTACCTTAGGCATTCTATCCTGGTTTTGAACCCTTGTAACTTGGATGAAGTGTCTGTTCAGGCAACACACTTAGAGTCAAGGGGTAAAGGATCTTTCATTGACAAGTTTGATAATGATGTAAAGAAATCTTCTAAGAATGCAGAGACAGGGAAAGGAAAGAAGGCAGCTACAGTCAAGAAGGATGAGAAACTTTCTTGTTCTCATTGTGACAGGAATGGTCATGATGAAGATCACTGTTGGAAGTTACATCCCGAACTAAGGCCTAAGTGGGCTCAGAGACGTAATCAGAAACAAAAAGGTAAGGAGAAAGCCATGAATGTTGTTATGGATCTTGGTTCAGATTTAGATGATGAGACTAAGATAACAACTATGGGGTTAAAAGGTAAAGCTCCTATTTCTGGTGTTTCTGTTGCTAGTTGTGCTTCTACTTCTACAGTTAATGATTTCTCTGAAGATATGAAAAGGAATGAGCTATTTCACTTAAGGGTTATTGCTAAGAATAGTAAAATTGATGCACTCATAGATAGTGGATCTCAGGTTAATCTGATTTCTGAAAGTGTTGTAAAGAACTTGGGATTAAAAACTACACAACATAAGAAACCTTATCCACTAGGCTGGATTTGTGAAAATGATAAGTTGCAAGTAACAAGACAATGCACCTTAAGATTCACAATCATCAGTAAATTTGTGGATGAAGTACAGTTTGATGTAGTTCCATTGGATATATGTGGGATAGTGCTTGGTAGCCCTTATCTTTATGACAAAAAAGCTATTTTCTACAGGGAAAAGAACCATTATCACTTGTTTAAAGATGGCATTCAGTATATTGTACATTCTCACAGGGTTAAGACTGATCGTTCTTTTGCAAAAATAGGGCAGTTAAAGAGGGTAATTAATGCAAGTAAAGAGTTAACTCTTATGTCTGTCAGTACAGGTGGTTCTATACTTGAACTTGGAGTAGCTAACCAGGGTCATATGTTGCAGGATGCACTTGCAGTACAGCATGAGAAAATGATTATTGAAAGCATTGATGGATCCTTGGGTAATAATGTTTTCGTTGTGAAGGATCGATATATTGTTGACTTATTCTCTTTCATTACTGCATTATTGTTCAGCTTGATGCTAGTCAATTTTTGTTGGTTAGTGGCTACGGCAATTGATGTAGATGCTTATGGAAGTGACAAAATAATGTTTATGTTCAACAATCTTGTTGCAGTCTTCATTGTGCTTGTGAGCCAGGTATTCAGATGTACAGAGGATACAGGACAAGTGGGGAGGCCAAGTCCTCACTTAATGTCAGATTAAATGCCACTTTTGGAGGTCCAAAAGGTCTTCAGTGGGGAGGCCTGATCCGGTGGACATTTTTCAGTGAAAATTGAAGTGTCTCATTTTTCTCCAGAATCTGCACCATCAGAAAGAGCTTAGCGTCCTGATCCCAACGCAACTCAAACGGAGCGAAAAGGAGTCCGTTTGCATGAGTTATGGCCAGTCAAACCTTTGGTCAAACTGGGATCAGAGGGCGTCCAGGAAGCAAAAAAATGATGTCATCAAAAGTTGTCGAAGTCAGCATCATCGGGAAGATCTCGTTGCAAGCTTTCCAACGCAACTCATTTCATCGAAATCCGACATCGTATGCTCAACTTATTAGCGGTCAAAGCTCCTGGTTGACTTGGTGACTAGAAGGTGAATGATGACGCCAGCGTCCGTACAAGATGATGTCAGCAGTCTGTACAAATCCGAAATGGACCAACCGAAATCTTCCATGTGGCATCCTTGTCAGCATTATACGGACCAATCGGATCGCGACATGTGTCCATCTGTACGCCAGTCAGCGGTACACGTCATCAGTCAGCGCACAGTCATCGTCCACGTCATCATCTGAGTCAGCGGCACACGTCAACATCCAGTTGGCATATGAGTCAGTGTACACGTCACAGCTTGCGAGGCCACGTCAACATGTTTGACCAATCTGTGCGCGCCACGTGGCACCCTCCTGGTGCGACACGTGGCCCCGTCGTCGGTGTTTGTTGATTTTGTGAGCAAAAGTTTATCAATTGCCCGCAAGGGGCTCGAACCCTCAACCTCTGCCTTCCTATCCACACGGACTACCAACAGACCACGCAGCACACACTAATATATGGATGGCGGTTGTTTATTTTGTTATTGATCTAGTTTTTGTGCACCTGTGACTACAATTTGGGGTTGAAATAGGTAGTCTAGGGCACAATATACCCTAGACTAAGCCACTCTTTTTTTGGATATAAATTCACAATCATGTATCTCCTTGTTTGCATTCTACAATCCTACTCTAAAATTTTCATCTTTGGATCTAAACTTGCAAAAATCTCAACTAAGAGGGGTAAGGGGTGGCTATATAGGAAGGATTTTTCCTAAGTCAAACCCCTATTTTACTATTTTTACCTCCACAAATAGTTGATTGATTGACTAAAACAAAGTGTGTTCTCTTAACCTTAAGTGCATATATGTTTGTAATGAGCTAAAATGCTAAAACTCCTAGACTCAAATGTGTTAAAGAAGGATTCCTAAATGAAACAAATGATATCAACCCAAGATAAAGTCAAATACCCTTAGGAAAATCTAAAATGCAGTAATACCTTTCTTAGGGCAGAAAGTAGCTCGAAGCTTGAAGATGAGAACAATCTGAAAGCAATTCATTAGGTGGTTGAACAGGGCCAAAGAAATCTCCAAAACCTAGATTCCATCATGTCCCTCCATTGGCATCAAACTCCAATCATTGTAGCAAACTTGATTAAATCATCAAAAAAATTCTTGAAACCCTATAAATTCAAATGTATTTTGACAAAGTGCATATGTCTTGTAATTCTCTTCTTTTATTTTAAAATAGTAATTCATGTTTATATAGTGTAACATAGGATAAATTAAAGTTTATGAAAACTCACTAAAATTTGAATTTTCAAAATTAAAATACTACTAAGGCCCAAATTTGAAATTGCATCTCTAAAATTAGAGACCGACAAAAACAAAAAATCAACTTTTTCAAGAAAAATAGCTAGTCTGGGGTGCCCTATGCCCTAGACCATCTCTTTCACACTCAAAAAAATATAATTTGGGTGTTTAGAGTTTACTAAAATCGGGACTTTTCGATGGTGAGGGCACTTGTTAGAGTTAATTTGATGATGTTTAATTGATAAGGCATATTCTAGGGTAGTATATACATATTATCCTAGGTTGATAGGAAAATTTAGGGCTAAGGTTCGTGTCTAATTTCATTGATGTGAAAGGTCACTAAAGTCGATTCCAAATAGAGTATGAAATTGAACTTTTTCCTAAAAGGGAGTATAATTTTTGACACAACATTTAGCCCCCACTTTAGTGGCCATATGACACTACGTGCATATGCAAGCTAATGTACTAAAATGAAATCATATCACAAAAGGATACTATAGAGGATATAGATTATTTTTCAACTAAGAGAATGAAGCCCCTAGTGTAGTAATCTACAAAACCACAACTTTAGGAACCACATCCTATAAAACCAACTTTTTAGAAAATTCAAAAATCATCCTAAACATTCAAACAAATACATTAGTCCAAAACTTTTAAGGAGAATAAAATCCAAGGGTAGATGTATGCCCCTTATTTCGCTTGCTTTGGAATTAGGATAACAATCATTCCACATTGAACTAATTAGGGTTTTTATGAGAAATCTTGTGATACTTGGTCATGTAATCATAACACTATATATCAAGAAGCATATAACATAAAAAAAGGCAAAACTATGATTCCAACACAATAGATAGCATCGAAATTGGAGTTCGCTAGCTCAAGCTATGTTGATTTTGAGAGAATATGGAATGATATAAACATATTACTATATTTTTCTATGTGATAATTTTTTTACCTTTTTTCCATTCATTTTCACACTTGCAATTTGAGATCCTAGCGGACTAAGAGCACCATCCCTAGGAGCAAAGATACTACAATGATAATTGTACCAGATCTCGAGGATTGAGGCCCCCTATGTTTTTCAAAAAAAATAGTAGATTAAAAAGTAGATTCGAAGCACTATGACTCTTGTTTTCGTTGCATCTTCAAATTTTGAGTGTATGTATCTTCAATTTCTCATCCCTTTCCTTATTTCAAAAAAAAAGTGGCTACTTAAGACCCCTTTTGGCCCCCCATCTTTGTGTACTTACCCTTCTTGTTGACTTGGAATATTATTTACACATGCATTCATTAACAATACAATTTTGGTTGAAGGGTCCAATGAAGGATTGGCCAATTATGTAACCAATAAACAAACACATGAAAAAACTTAATAGAATAGTACCACAACAAGATATTCTCTACTCATATGCAATCACAATAATATTACAATCTACCACAATGGGCTTCCAACATGCTAGGAACCAATCATTTGATTATAATAGAACAATTATAGTACTTCAAAAGATATTACAATACAATACTATGTCAAGCTATCTTCTACTTTATTTACTAAATTCTCATGATCTTAAAGGATGTTTATATATCAACTCATTACATAAAGATTGATATTTATTTTTCACAAGCATAAATGCCTTGTGAACTATTTAGTCAATAAAATGTGTAATGAATCTTCTAGAGTAAGATACCTCAAGCCCAATGTACTTAGGAAAGTGTTCCTCTATTACTACAAGCTTTTAGAAGTTTTTGCAAGTTAAGGTAGATAAACTGAGTGTTAATTTTTAATGCCTATCAAATCTCCTCAATAATAATTTTATTTTTTTATAATCAATGTAGAACCTATATTCCCAACTACAAGGAGAGATGTGCATCTATGGTGAAATGCAATGGGATCTATTGAGCATAGAATAAATAGAATCTAAATCAAAATTTTCAAAAAAAGTAAATTAATTAAAAGAATATATTTTGGGTGATGCAAGATTACTCTTACACCCTATGATGCTCCTACACCAAACACATAGGGCTATTTAAAAGGTGAATCCCTCACTTTCCAAAGGCTAGAGAGAAACCAAGATAGTTTATCTCAACATTTGTAGTCCATGATTTTTGTTCTTTAGGCATTCATCTACATTTCACTAGATAATCCTCATATTGTCTATTCCTTGTGCTTCTCAAAATCTTTCTATTCAAAATTGGCTCAATATCCTCTTTATATTTTTGGTATCTAATTTTTCCATTGTATTTCCAAGTTATCTCTTAACTCCACTTTTTAATATTGATATAGATCTACAATTTTAAAGATTGATGATATTCCCAATCCTTCTATTAACTCCACTTCATACACATTTCTAAAATCAAACTTCTTGATGATTTTATAAGGACCAAAAGTATTCATCTTTAGTTTATTGTATGTCTCAATTAGAAATATTTCCTTCTAGAGGTGGACCATTACTTATCACCAACCTAAATTCCTTGCATCTTCTCTTCTCATCATATTTCTATGTGTACCATCTAAATTCATATTCTCCATTTATGACTTATTACTTCTACATGTACTTCCTACATGTGTTCTACAAAATCTTATTCCTATGCACTCCTCTTTTCTTCTTTATTTATATATTTAAACTCTAACACATTCCTTGGATTACTACCATATGTGACTACAAATAGTATATTTCTTGTACTTTGGTTTACTAGAAATTATTTTATGCGATAAAAAAAATATGGTAAGATCATGTCCTAATTTCCTATCTTCTTTTCAACCAAACATCTCAACAAATGAATTCAACTCTTTTTAAAAAATTCTATCCATTAGTTTTTGGATGATATACTAAACTAAATTTTAAAATTTTCTTCATTTTCTTCCATAATATGTTTCAAAAGTATCCAATAAACTTTGAGTCTCTTTTTGAAATAATAGTCTTTATCAGATCATTCAACATCACAACTTATTTGAAAAACAAATCAACTATATATTTACCACATTATTATTATTTTAAATGGGATGAAATGTACCATTTTAAAAAAATCTATACACAGCTACAAATATAGAATTATGACCTCTTTAGGTTCTTGAAAACCTTAATGTTTATAGTACAAGTGACTTGGATAGTCATAGGTCCACTAGTACCTATATGTTCTCTCTATTTAACAGTAAAAGGAATCTTATTGTTGCTTTGTCCACTACCAAAGTAGATTATATGGTTGTTATGCATGCCTATAAATAAGTAGTATGGTTGTAGATATTATGCTTTAGAGTTGGTTTTGATTGTAGAGTAGTTTAAATTAGTTGTGATAGTTAGAGTTCTAGTTGTATGGTTAAGAATCCTATGTATCATGTTGATACTAAACATGTTGATTTGTATTATCACTTTGTTCAGGAGATGGTAGAGAATGATAAGGGATTATTACAAAAGGTTGACACTCAAGAGAATATTCTAGGTTCTATCACTAAACCAATGAGAATGGAGTTATCGTTGTCTAGGTAGGCCATTGACCTTGAATCTTGTACACTTAAAAAAATTTGTTTTCCCTATGGATATCATTGTAGTCTATAATATTAAGTGAAAAAAGTTAGAAAAGTGTGATATTTAATTACAATCCTAATGTACTAATGTTGTATCTCCAACAATCTTGGAATAGGTATTTGGATGCCCCTGTTGTTAAGACATCATTATTTTATTAATAATATCCTTATTGTCTTGGAATATTATTTGTAGATGTGCACTAATAATGAAATTGTGGATGTAATGAACTAGGAAATGAATGAGGTTAAATAGTCAAAGGAACTATGTTGGGGTGGTGAAGTGCTACCCAAGGTGGGGACATTTGCATAGACCTCCCTTCATAATCATATTCTCGCAAGAGATAAATTAAATAAAATTGGTATGGATGGTCCTCATTGGTGGGTGATGTGTAATGCTAGTGAAGAAAATGTTGATCATCCTCTTGTTCAATATGATTTCACATAGATATGTTGGACCACTTTCAGAGGTAAACTTGAATGGAAAATTCCAATGCCAAATAAAATAGAAGAATTTCTCGATGTGTGGCCCAAACTAAATAAAGGTTTCACTTTTGGAATTTGGAGTGAAGTATGTGCGATGATTTTTTGAAAATTAAGAAAGAAAGGAATGTCAGAATCTTTAAAGATAAAAAATCCTCCATAGCATCAATGTTAAGCAAAATTGAGATAGGTACCTACAAACATTAGAATGTGTAGACAAAGTGGAGAAAATACAAATATTTTTCAGCTTGGAACTAGAAAATGCTAAAAGAATGGCCACATTAAATACTACAAAAGGATGACTTCAAAATGAATAGGGATTGAGGTGGGATCAAATGGTCATTCTCTCGAAGAGGGACACTGAAGCTAAATTTTGATGGGGCTTTGAGGGTAAACCCTAGAGCCTTGTGGGTAGGATTCATAATCAAAGATGGTAGAGGAAATCTAGCATGGATGTCTTTGTTAAAGTCCCTAATGGCACAAATGATGAGATATATTGTGTGGTACTCTGCAAAGGAGTGAGATATTGCAATAAGAATAAAGTGCATCATATTGATGTGGAAGGTGATTCGACCATGGTGATCGAGGAAATAATCTCATGGAGTGTTCCAAGATGGAAAGAAAAGATGTGGATAGAGATAATATGCTCTCATTTGTATAAAATTGAGAACTACACTCTAAAACATAATTACAGGGAAGTAAGTGGTGTAGCAGATTTTCTTCTTAATAGGAGGATAGACCAAAATGAAATAATAGTAGAATCGAATTAGTGTAGGGAATGGGAAGGCATACAATCAATCATTGATCAAGAAGCAAAGATGGACACATCTCAAGGTCTAATCTGATTCCCATAAGATCTTTGTTCAAGTTCATATCTATACAATCCACCAATACACATCCACATCAAGATTTCATTAAGACTTACATAAGAATGGGATTATGTCATGGGCTGACAAGATTCCAAGATACAAAATTAGCCCATATCTAGAAATAGTGGAGAGGACTATAGATATTACAAGATAAGGACTTCATGAGGTTAAATCCAAATGATTTTTTCCTCATAAATTGATAGAACATGTAGGCATGGTTTACAATGTGTCCTGGCAGAATTAATGAAATTCAAGTTTAATGGAAGGTTTCATTAAGATCCAAGGTTGCAAGTACAAATATAACCAAGCAGATATAGTTGCATAGTTGTAGGAAGTGTTTTTGATACAATTTGATATTGCAAAAATGGTAATCAAATCTATCATTGGGGAGAAGCACGTGCAGCATGCACATGTTCACAACACAAAGATTATGGAGAAATTCCAATACAACTTTATGCACGCCATAGGGAAATTTGAATGGGGAACACAATTAATCAATAAATACATTATTCCCAAGTACAAAGATGGAGTGATACAAGCATTAGAAAAACTCAGTCATGATATGAAGGAAGGAAATGTGGGGGTGAAATTTGCATCACAATAACCATAAAGAATGAGAATATGAAGCAATCCTTAACCCTTCTGAGAGAGGGTTTAGAGAGGAACAACATGCATACTTATGCTTTCTATATCGGCCATGAAGAAAATATTGTTTCTCCAACTCAGATTGAAAGGAGCCACCCCCTATGGTGGTAATTTACTAAACAAATAATAATAATGTAATTGTGGTTGAAGTGTCCAATGAAGGAATAATTGATTATGTATCCAATAAAAAAACACATGAAAAAACTTAATAGAATATTACCACAATAATATTTTCTCTACTCATATGCAATCATAATAACATTTCAATCTACCGCAATGGGGTTCCAACATGCTAGAAATTATCCATTTGATTATAATAGAACAATTATAATGCTTCAAAATATATTTTACAATACAATACTATTTCAAACTATCTTCTACTTTTATTGTTAAATTTCCATGATATATGATGTTTATATATCAACTCATTACCTAAATAGTGATGTTGGTTAGTCATAAGGTGACACAAATCTTAATTCCTTGTGAAATTGTATAGTCGTAAAATTGCACCCCTCGCAATTTCACATACATTTTTGTATCTGCTTTAGTGTCCACTCCCTTAGCATCTTGTGTAGGCTCATTTTAGCCCCTGCATTAGCCTTTTTCTCTTCTCAAGATGCTCTGCACCCCTTTCAACAACTACCCTTGCACATCAACTCTACGTCATCCTTTGTGTTTTTCCCATTCGTGTTGTTTTGTAGTGTGACGTGTCTAGACACTAGCGCACCACACGGACGTCTACGTACTACACTAGTGTCCTGCGATGTTTCAATGTTCAAATGACCATTTTCATGCATGCTTGCCACTTTTCCTTACCTTTTTTCAATGGTAACGACTGAGGATGCCCTGAAATGGCTCAGGAAGCTTCTCTTCCCTCCTTAAAATTCATATTTTCCATCTATTTGGTCTTCTAAGTTCTCCCAACTCTTCTTCTTCTACTGCTAACTTCTTCTAGCTCATTCCTCTTCTACTTCTAGCTTCTCTCTTGCTTCTTAGCTTCTCTCTCAAGCATTCTACCATCTTTCTCTTACTTGCACAACTCTCTTATTTGTTACAAAAGCCTTAAGCTCTCAAGCCTTTACAGCACTCTTTCAATCTCTCTTGGCTCTAGCAGCCCTCTCTTTTGTTCGTTCCCTCTCTCTTTGTAGCTTCTTTGGCTCTTGCAACTTCATCTCCCTTATCTCATACATATGAGCATCTTGGGATTCTTCACATCCTCTATTGCATCTGCATATTGTGATATGGGTTCTCCTCCTTGAGCGGGGATTGCTTTTATCACCTCTTTTGTGATACAGGTTCTCCTCCTCGAGTGAGGTTTGCTTTTATCACTCATACTTGGTGGTTTGGATTCTACTCCTGAGTAGGTTTTTCTTTCACCACACACTTTTTCCATTCTCTCTCTTTCTATCTGGTTGTCTGTGGAGGTGGGAACACCAAAATGAGGGTTTGACTAAGGAAAACCCCTATACAGCCCCAACAAGTTTTCTCCATATATCTTACAGACACAGGTATTGAAGGCATTCATGTGTTGGAGGCTTCATCACTTGTGTGGTTGTGAGCATCTTCTTTCCTTTCTTCAACTTATCTTTATCATTTCTACTTTACTTCATTTCAGTCCTATTACATTTTGTTTCTTTATCACATTCTGTAAATTCTTAACAATTAGAGTAGAAGTAGTCATTTTATTGTTTTCTTGCGATAAACTTGTTCTCTGGTCCATACGAAATGCCAACGCACCTCTGGGTGCACCACGATGTTGTCTGTATTTTGTGTTGTTGTCCTTTGGCCAGGAGCTTGATAGTTTGTCCAAAGAACCTTTGTGGCTTGCTCTTTCGAATTTTAAAACTCTCGACATTGTTCCTTGAGGTAGTTTAGGGCAGTTCGCCTCGTGAGGCTCTCTGAATGAAGAGAACTTGTGAGTAGCGAATCCCCCTTCTCTACATTTTGGTGAACCCGACATGAAGAGGGAATTTTTCAAAACAAAACTAGGAATTTATTTACTCCTACTTGGCAAGGTCATAACTTTTGACTCGGTGCTCAAAATTCAAAACCGTTTGCACCATTGGAAAGGTCTCCTAGAGAACTAGTTCAATCCCTAAAATACTAGTGCCTTTGGTAGTCAAATTTTAGGGACCAACGTAAGTTCCGACCTCAAATTCTGCTCCAAAGACCTATAAAAATGTGAATTGCTAGAACATAGAAAATACTGAAAAAATCGTAATGAATTTAATATCTTCTTTTATTAGTTAAGTATCTAATTTTGTTAAAAATGTTAATGATATTCCATTTCATGCATGTGATAGTGACTTGGTTTTACCCATGTTACTTGGTGTCTTTCATCCTTCTCATGAAAGTCCTTTGGCTTCAGAGGATATTTTGTCACAAGAAGATGAAATCATTAATACTTTTCTTAACATTACTATACCTTCTCTTCATTCCAATGCACTTTCTGTTGGAGATGATGCATTAGTGAATGATGAATCCTTTCATCCCAATGCACTCTCTTTTAGATATGTTGCATTGGTGAATGATGAATCTCCTCTTCATTCCAATGCACTCTCTTCTAGAGATGATGCATTTGTGAATGACAAATCTACTCTTCATTCCAATGCACTCTCTTCTAGAGATGATGTGTTTTTTAATGATGAATCTCTTATACCTTCCAATGCACTCTCTTCTAGAGACGTTGCATTTTTGAATGATGAAATTCTTATCTATACCAATGCACTCTCCCCTAGAGATGATGCATTAGTGAATGATGAATCTCCTTCCACATTTGATCCTATTTGGATCGATGTTGAGAATATGTCTTCAAATAATAATTCTACTAGTTGTGATGATTCTATAAATACGATCTATGTCTCTGCTGCCCCTCAAAGTCCTAAGAGACCTATTATTTATTTGACTCCAGCTATTCCTTCTCCTAAAAGGATTTGTTCCATTAATGGTGTTCCATCTGAGAGTGATTCTTCTTATCTTTATAAGCCTCTCTCTTATAGAGTAGTAGCCCATACTTATGGAGATAGTACGAATAAACAACCAATCCTTCCTCAAGCACATAAACCTATGACTAAAGCATGCAGTGATTATGATCTTGTCAAGCAACTTCATGTTACTCTGTCTAAGATCTCAATGTGGGACTTGCTTTAGTCTGCTCTAGTTTATCAGGGTATGCTTCAAGAAGCCTTGCAAAAGATCCTCTTTCCTTCTTCCACTAGGCCAATAGATGTTGATGTGTTGATAGCTTATATTTGTGTGGATTCACCGAATATTACATTCTATCTACAGGAGCTCCTGCCTCTAGAAGTACAAAAGCAAGCAGATCCTCTAATGATTTTAGTTAACATCAATAAAATTGGCATTAGACATACTCTCGTTGACACCAGTTTGGCGCTCAATATATGTAGCATTGATCTATTGCCTAAGATTAATATTGATTCATCTTCCCTTAATGCTTCTTTTGTTGTCATTCGTGGGTTCGATAATGACGGTCGATAATCCCTAGGCATGATAGTCTTTCCTTTGAGGCTGGGACCCATTACCGTACCTACCCTTGTATATGTTTTGTCAGAAAAATTACCATATAACCTTCTTCGTAGTAGACAATGGATTCATGTTATGGGTGCAGTCTCTTCTACCTTGCATAAATCTATTAATTTTATTTGCAATAACCGAGTAGTCACAGTTAAGTTTGACCCTGATGCTATGCACTTATGTGAGTTAGCAGTCGTCGATCAAGCCTCGGTTGTTCCTACTCTTATTCCTTCAGTGTCTTCCAATGTGTCAATGTTTACTCCTACAGTACCTACTACAAAGGATACTCTTGAGATAGATGTCCCTAAGGAAGATCCTTCTGAAGGAAGAAATATTAAGTCTGCTCCTTCTACCTCTTCTTAAGAAAATGCATGTCTTGGTGATGATTGGAGTTCTTTAGACTTTACATAATCCTTCAGTGGGGAACATAAAGTTGACCCAATCCACTCATACCTTCCAATAACATCATCCACACCTGCTATCAGAGAAGGTTATTCTTTTGTATCATAGAGTAGTGTGAGCAATAATTGTAATGTTCTTAGTGTTGATCCTCCTTTTGAGGAATATGATCACACTTATATTAAAGAGGTTAATGTTGGTAATCTTGTCAAGAAGGATGATGGTGATCTCGTAGAGGAGTATAATACCTATTTTTGGAATAATACTCTCCATGTAGATCCTCCTTTGTCTTCTATCTTTGTATCTTCTTGTAAGAAGTCAAGATTTTCTCCACAAGAGAAAGGGTTTCTTCCTGCTCCTCATTCTTTGTCTAAGCAAGAGCATATTTTATTGCGACTTCTAAAATCCTACTTAATTACTCTTCCCTCCTACATGTAAGAAATTTCATAAGCATGATAAAGCAAAGCATTATTTTTGTGCATACCATCGAGTGTCTGGCCATTCCACTAGTGAATGTAAGGCCTTGAAAGATAAAATACAACTTCTTGATTTAGGTGTCAACAAACTCCCATTCAATTGACGCACCCACCTTTTCTTCACATGAAAAGTGATATCGAGGTTTACCTTTATCCTGCATGCTCTAAGTATCCTACATGGTTCTCCTCCCCTGTATGTTGGGGGCAATGATAACTTGTTTTGGAGATGTGCATCCTTCTTAAGGACCCTCTCTCTTCTCTATGTCTTTCAAATTTGAAGCATCCCTTGATTGGACCCCCCTTCTTCTTTTGAAGGGTTCCTGAGGGACCTCTTTGAAAGCTCTTTTCCTTCAAATGAATTCATTGACGTCCAGCTTGGGGGCAGCCTAACTAGACCTCTCTTTTCAAACAGTGTGTCCCTTGATTAGACCCCTCTTCTTTTGTAGGGTTCCCAAGGGACCCCTTTGAAAGCCTTCCAATTTGATTGATTGCCTGCATAGCCGCTTTCGCTTTGCAGGTGTGCCTGTGAAGCCACTTTTTGACTTTGCAAAGTCCCCTTCCTTTGGTTTCTTTTATGTGAGAGATCTTGGGGGATACCTCCCTACAGGTCTTCGGGTCTATAGGGCTCTTTCTTGAGCTTCCTCCATCCAAGATATCTTGGGGGTGGCTCCCCTACAAGTCTATGGGTCTGTAGGGAACTTTCTTGGGTTTCCTTCATGCGAGAGATCTTGAAGGACACCTTCCCTACAGGTATGTGAGTTTGTAGGGTGTTTTCCCGGCCTCCTCTATGTGAGAGATCTTTGGGGACGCTTCCTTGTAAGTCTACGGGTTTGTAAGGTGTTTTTGGGTATCCTTCATGCGAGAGATCTTGGAGGACACCTTCCTTGCAGGTCTGCGGGCCTGTGATGCACTTACATTCTTAAATTCTCTCTTCTCTCTTGTATATACCGGATCGAAGATTTGCATATTCTTCATCCTATGTATATACCCTTCCTCTCTTCATCTTAGAATTCTTCTATGTGTTATTTCTTAATTTGGGGACGACGCATAGTACTGAGACAACCTTTTACATTGAAGTCTCTTTACTTTGTTGACTCAAATCCTATAGATTTTGTGTTCTAACATTGTTGTCTAGTGCAGGTTTTTTATCTAATGCATTTGTTTTGTAGGTTTTTAGCCTGGGGGCATGCTTTCGTGGTTTGAAGAGTTGTTTGCTTCCTCTACAGTATCCTTTTGGCATATGATGTTATTTATGTTTAGTAGATCTCCTTTAGCATGCATATTAATGTAGATTCATATGCCCGCTAAAGTGGGGGCAAAATGTATAGTCATAAAATTGCACCCCTCACAATTTCACATACATTTTTGGATTCACTTTAGTGTCCACTCCCTTAGCATCTTGTGTAGGCTCATTTCATCCCCTCCCCTCCATCAACCATTTTCCCTTCTCAAGATGCTCTACACCCCTTTCAACAACTACCCTCACACATCAACTCTACATCATCCTTTGTGCTTTTTCCCATTTGCATCATTTTGTAGTGTGACGTGTCCAGATGCTAGCGCGTCACATGGACGTCTACATGCCACGCTAGCATCTTGCGACATTTCAATGTTCAAATGACCATTTTCGTGCATGCTTGCCACTTGTCCTCACCTTTTGTCAGTGGTAATGGTCGAGAACGCCTTGAAATAGCTCAGGAAGCTTCTTTTCACTCTTTAAAATTCATCTTTTCCATCTATTTGGTCTTCTAAGTTCTCCCAACTCTTCTTCTATTGCTAACTGCTTCTAGCTCATTCCTCTTCTACTTCTAGCTTCTCTCTTGCTTATTAGCTTCTCTCTCAAGCATTCTACCATCTTTCTCTTGCTTGCACAACTCTCTTAATTATTATAGAAGCCTCAAGCTCTCAAGCTTTTATAGCACTCTTTCAAACTCTCTTGGCTCTAGAAGCCCTCTCTTTTGTTCTTTCCCTCTCTCTTTGTAGCTTCTTTGGCTCTTACAGCTTCATCTCCCTTATCTCATACTTGTGAGCATCTTGGGATTCTTCACATCCTCTATCTATTGCATCTGCATATTGTGATACGGGTTCTCCTCCTTGAGCGGGGATTGCTTTTATCACCTCTTTTGTGATACGGGTTCTCCTCCTCGAGCGGGCTTTGCTTTTATCACTCATGCTTGGTGGTACGGGTTCTACTCCTGAGTGGGTTTTGCTTTCACCACACACTTTTTCCATTTTGGTTCTCTTCCCTCTCTTTCTATCTAGTTGTCTGTGGAGGTGGGAGCACCAAAATGAGGTTTTAACTAAGGAAAACCCCTATACAGCCCCAACACTTTCTCCAGATATCTTACAAATGCAATTATTGAATATATTCACGTGTTAGAGGCTTCGTCACTTACATGGTTGTGAGCATCTTCTTTCATTTCTTCACCTTATCTTTATCATTTCTACTTTACTTCGTTTCAATCCTATTACATTATGTTTCTTTATCACATTCTATAAATTCTTAAAAATTAGAGTATAAATTCTAGTTCATACGAGATGCCAGCACACCTCTGGGATGCCAGCGCGCCACGTTGTCGTATGTATTCTACGTTGTCATCCTTTGGTCGAGAGCTTGATAGTTTGTCTAGAAAACCTTTGTGACTTGCTCTTTCAGATTCTAAAACTCTCACCATTATTCCTTGAGGTAGTTTAGGGTAATTCACCCAATGAGGCTCTCTGAATGAAAAGAACTTGTGAGTAGTGAATCCCCCTTCTCTACAGAAATATGTAGCCAATCAAATGTGTGATGAATCTTCTAGAATTGATGTGGTGATTAAGGATCTTGATATGGTTCACACATTAAGATCCCACAAGCCCAATGTACTTAGGAATTTTTTTCTCTATTGCCACAAGCTCTAGGAATTTACTACAAGTTAAGGTAGAGAAACTAAGTTTTTATTGATAATTCCTACTCATAGGTTACAGACCTAATTATACCTTTTTTGTGACTCAAATCTTCTCAATATTGAATGCAATATTCTAGAATTAATGTAGAACCTATATTTCCAGTCACAAGGTGATATGTGCATCTATAGTGAAATGAAGTGGGATCTATAAAGACTAAAATAACTAGAATGTAAATGAAAACTTATGAAAAAATTAATTAATTAAAATAATACATTTGTGGGTGATGCAAGATTACCCTTACACCTTAGGTCACTCCTACATCAAACACCTATGGTTGTTTTAAAAGTGAGTCCTTAACTTTCCAATGGCTATAGGGAAACCAAGACAAACTATATCAACATTTGTAATCCATGATGAGTCTTCTTTGAGCATTTCACCAAGTACTACTCATATTTTCTATTCCTTGTGCTTCTCATGATCCTACTATCCAAAATTGGCTCAATTATTAAATTTTTCCATTTTATTTCCAAGTTGTTATCTCCAAAATCCCATTTTTAATATTGATATAAATTGATAGTATTAAAATTTATGATATTCTCAATCCTTCTATTAATTTAATTTCATATGAATTTCCAAAATAAAATTTCTTGATGATTCTATAAGGAACAAATATAATTATCTTTGGTTTATTATATATCCCAATCAGAAAAAAATCCATTTGGAGGTATACTATTACTTATCTCCAACCTAAACTCCTTGTGTCTTCTCTTCTCACCATATTTCTCCTTAAACAAACCATTTATTTGAACACACCTGGACATTGAGAAGGGTGAATCAATCTACTCAAAATCTTAAGCTCTTCCGGAACATGAACTTTTCAACACTTAACCAAATCAAAACTCTTAAACAAAATAGTAGCAGGTGAGAAGGATATAGCAGTATAAGGCTTCAGTAACTTTAGCAATCAAAGATATAGAAATTCTAACTCTAATTAGATTAGCAGCAATGATAAAGGTGACAAGAACACGCATCCACAAGATGACACCAGATTTACATGGAAAACCCAATGAGGGAAAAACCATGATGAGAGTTAACTCACAATATAAAGGCTCCCTACCAAATAGGACTTGCAGACCAAGGCACACTACCTCAACATAAGATACAGAGGACTTGATGAATTGAATCAAACATAACTTTAGGAGAAACATACAAGGACCTAATGAGATTCACTATCTCAAAGTAAGATACAAAGATTTAGACAAAGATTACAATGTTTGTCAACATAACACTCTCTTGAATGAGGCATTATAGCACATTTGTTGTATCTTTCACACAGCTCCACTTCTTATGCAATATCTTCAAAGACAATCCACATTTTATTGTTTGCACACTTGTACACTTCTCCACCTTGTTGCATCCAAAAATATCTTGCATTTATATCCACTGCAACTCTTCAAAACTTCAATTAGGTCGACCAAGAAGAAGTAAAACAATGAATTCAACAAATCAGCCACCAAATCATAATGCATTCCTATCCCAAAGATAGAGAGGATCAAACAAAATTAATACTTCTAATTTGATCCAAAATAATTCACATGCTAGCACACATCAATCTAAGTCAGCATTAAGGAAACATGTAGATGAAACTTTGAAGCGCATAACCAATTGGCCCAAAAACATACTTACAATTGACTTTGCTCAAATTGGTTCTATCTAGATAGGTCAGGACCCAAATATAACTTAACACATCTTCAAATGTTGGTGTAGACCCCCAAGCATATGACATAAACAAGAAGACAAGCCCTATCAACCAAATATCTACAAATAACCCAAAAAGCCAACTCAAGATATAATGCAACACCAAAGAGGCCAACCAACACTGTGCAAATCACATGGCAATGTTCCATGAACATCCAACAACACTTCCAACCACTTCTTCATATTTTCATTCCATCAATAGCCACTGTATACCAAACAGGAACATAATACTTTATTCAAGAAGCACAGGATACATAACCAAAGGATATAAAATTAATAGATCAACTTGCATATCAGTTCAACACATGAAGATGGAATTGAACGTTGCATGGATGTTGAGAACACATTCACCAAGCCACAGGAGTAGAGACATTAATGTGGATTTGGACCAGTATAGACAACCAACAACACTGCCAACCTTCTGCAATTCATAGAAATCTCCTCGGCAATAGTAGTGACCTGAAAGGATAGGAGTGAAACATCCACAAAATAGTGGCTTTGAATCCCAAACCACAAGACCATACCTTCAACAGTAAAGGAATGCAGTGCATTCTCCCAAGTAGGCTTTAAGCAACTTCCTGAACTAGGAACACTTAACCAACTTGCAGAGGCCAGAACTTTCTTTCACCAACACATGCTACATCAAGAGCATTAGGAGAGAGAATAAGGCATACTATAGACCTTTAACAACATCTCTCCACTATCAGCAACACTTATAATCCTCATCTTAATATATCAATATGAAATCAACTCTACTGATAGTAACTATGCTCAATAATTCTTTGATTATAATCAAACAAGGCATGACATCCAACCATGAACTTCTACAACAACACCATACATCAATATTGTCCCAAACTGAATTTTATCAACAATGAGAATTAATGCCAACAATCTTCTTCACTTCTCTTGAGTGCAGGCAACAATGACAACCATAAATAATTTATTAATTTTATCATCAGCCACTAAAAACAAGCTCATCAACCATTACCAAACATAATACAATATTCATCAAGTGTTGACACCAAGGACAACCAACAATCAGTGTTGACATCAATAACAATAAATGTCAACAGCCTTCTCAAGTGTTGACATCAATTACAACAATTGCCAACAATCTCCCCCTTTTACATTGATGGTAACACACATCTACTCACTCTCCCCCTTTGACATCAAGGACAAAGGGAAACACACATCTGTATGTAGAAGGAAACATCATATTCTCTGACTTCAAGACAAAGGATCAAATATCTTCAATGGAAACAGTAACACAAACTCCCCCTTGACGAACAACACTTCATCTTCATACATGCACAATATATGCACACCTGTACCAAACTCTCCTTTATTACTAGCTCCCCCTGAGTGGTAGCATACATCAATCAAGGAGAAAAAAATAAGGCATTAATTTCTTCCCCTAGAAAGATGCACCATCTATGCATCTAGTTAGAACAAGGAGGGGAAATAACCCCTAGCTTTTACCGAAGATACTCAAAATCATCCTTTGAAAGTTCCTTTGTAAAGATATTTGTAATATGGCTCTTGGTAGGCACATACTCCATTCTAACTTCATGCTCTGCAACCTTCTCTCTAAGAAAGTGATACCGGATAGAAATGTGTTTAGTCCTTGAATGAATTACAAAATTATTGGAAATATTAATTGCACTTGTATTGTCATATAATATAGGAATAGGTTCATCATAAACCACCTTCACATCCTTCAAATTTTGCTTCATCCAAAGCACCTAGGTGCAACAAGATGTTATAGCAATGTATTTAGCTTATGTTGTGGATAAATATATTGAGTCATTCTTTTTATCAAACCAAGAGACCAATCTATCTCCTAAAAGAATGCACTTCAACTTGTACTTCTTAGATCATCCACACAACCAGCCCAGTCAACATCAGTATAGGCACTCAAAGAAAATTTATCATCTATACCACAGGCCATAATCCATAGTTCCTTTCAAGTATCTAAATATTCTTTTCACTGCTTTCTCATGAGATTGCTTAGTATTATGTTGAAATTTGGAAATCAAACATCAATCTTGAAACACATTGAGACATGTAGAATGTTTGCATAGGCTCATATAGTTGAACTTGTAGATACACCAACAAGTACCCAAGCATATGTTTTGAAGATTAGATAGGAATCTAAAACTATCTATAGCACACTACCATTTGAAATTGTACTTACAGACCCCCAAAACATCTGATACAACAAAGTAACATGTATTTAACGTAGTAGAATATGTCCACAAGAGTGTATGGACAAGTTATTATTTCCTGAGGAATGTGGAGCATTCCTTCATCTTCATTTCACTCTGCTAGGGCACAAACACACTATTACTTACAACTATTACATCAAAAGGTGTAAAGACTTAAGAACCTAAATACAACACCTTCACATCTTGACCAAATTATCTTCTAGACTACAAGACAACACCTTTTTCGACAAAGAGTTGTAGACCAAAATATCATGACTTTGCCAAAGAGTATGCACTATGAATTCCTTGGAAAAAATTTGAAACTTACCTTTTTGAAACTTATTTTTATGTGTGACACACCAAACTAGTTCATGAAATCAATTAGAACAAGTGTACACACCTTCTACCTTATTGAAATCTTCAATAAAGGTCCATTTATACACAACAGATCTCTACACATCAACTGATCTAATTAAATTCTTCTTTCATGTTGAAGTCTTCAGCACCTTGTCCTTTTCATGGGGGCTAAAAGGTTCTACAAGTGAAATCTCCCCCTAAGATAATGCTCTATCTTTGTTTATCTTAGAATCTTGTGTAAAGTGCACAAGTGTAGAATCATCCTTCCTCTCATGGTATTCCTTCTAGACCTTTTCATTTTCCTTCTTTTGTTGATTGAGTGTTTCATCCCTTTTTTTATTTTGAATAGGTGGATTCACAAAACCACTACTACAATGGTTTTCCTTGTGCCCCATCTTATTACATTTGTAGCACATAATGTTTTTCTCAAGAACAATTTTTTTCCTCTTTATCTTAGATATGCACTCATCAAACTTGTGACCATAGTTGTTGCAAGCATAGCAGTATCCATGAAATAAGATAGTATTGTTTTTTTAAGGCATAAATGATCTTCTACCCATGTTACCATTTCTTCTTTGTCTAATTCTACAATCAATAACCTTATGCCCAAATTTATTACAACAAAAATAGTAACTTTGAAAGGATTCATTGAACCTGGTAGGGGCATGTTGTCTTGCAAATGGAGGACTTCTAAATCCTTTTTGCTTCCGGTCAGAATTGGATCCTCCTTCTTTCTTACCATTTTGAATATTCTTTGCATCTTCAAAGAAATTCTACTTAGATTCTTCAGTGCAATATTTCTCCTCCTTTGTTTTGATCCTTCTAATTGATTTGGATTTATCCTCAGGACCAAGATTCTCCCCTTTGTCAATTTTTTCTTTTTCTCTTTTCAAGGCATTCCTCAGAGTGACAATTTATTGCTCAAGTTTTAAGCATTCGATTGTTTTGTCATTGAGCTTGACATTCAAGCAATCTTCAATTCTCTTTCCTTCTTAAAAGTTTGCTTTTAAATCAGAGATTGTACCTTCTTCCTTTTTCATTTTAATTCCACATTCCTTACCACCTTCTACTATTTCTTTCAATTTGTCAGATTCTTAGATTTTTCAAGAAAGCTCTCATATTTATGATTTAGTACCCTTGCTTCATTTAGGTCTTCTAGAGTAGACCAAATTTTTCCTTCAAAACATATTTCCCAATCATCTAAATTGAAGTCTCAACCTTCAGGTTTCATTGATTCTAGATCCAAATCAAAAGAAAACATGTCTTCATCTCTTAAGGAGCTGGACTCCTTATATTTTTCAGCATTTCACTTTATGTTATCAATATTGAAGGCCATAAAGAGGGTTTCATCATTTGAATCATTCTCCTCATCTTCATAAGTACCAATACTCTCTTTGGAATAAAGACCCTTTTTAACCTTATCTCTTTTATTGCCCTCATCATATAGGGGCATTTAGATGCAAAGTGACCAATCCAATCCATAATTGAAACATTTGAAAGGTAACTTACCTTTGTACTTTCCAATTCCTTTCTTCAATCTTCTCACAAAGTTCGCTTCAACTTCATCAAAGTCATCATTTTCATCAGCAGCTTCATTATCAATTTGTTTATTAGCTTTGAATGAAACTTCCTTCTTTGGGACATCTTGATCAAACTCTCATTTTTCAAAGGTAGTAAGAGCACCAAAAATTTCATCAACTAAGTACTAATCCAAGTCCTTGGACTCTTGAATGGTAGACACCTTATGACGATAAGATTTAGGAAGGGATCTCAAAACCTTCTTTACAATTTCATTCTCTTTTACTTCTCCAACAAGACCAGTGATGCTAGAAACAACTTCATTCACCCAAAGCATATAGCTTGCAATATCTTCACCCTTAGTCATCCTTAGAGTCTCAAATCCTCTTTTAAAGATCTGCATCTTGGCTTGCTTCACTTTTGTATCACCTTCATAGATACTATTAGGCTTTCCCCAGACATCCTTAACAAAGCTACAATTCATCACCTTCAAAAGTTTTGAATCAACTAATCCACACAAGAGAGCATTCTTAGGCTTGGCATTGCACTCATATAACCTTATTTCAATTGGTTATGTTAAAGGAGTATCAATCTAGCAACATAACCATCCTTTATTGATTACCACACACCAAACCCTAGAGAGTTTAGGTGGCCTTCCATTCGCAGTTTCCAAAAAGCATAATTAGTCCATAAAACCTAGGACCCTTGTATGAACCATCATGTGCCATCTCAAATATTTTCCTCAAGTTGTTATGATTCTATAGAGGAACTTGGATCTGATACCAATTATTGAACACACCTAAAGACTGCGAGGGGGATGAATCAGTCTTCTCAAAAACTTAATCCCTTCTGAAACATGAACTTTTCAGCACTTAGCCAAATCAAAACTCTTAAACAAAATAGTAGCAAAGAAGGATATAACAATATAAGGCTTCAATGACTTTAGAAATCAAAGATATAGCAATTCTAACTCTAATTAGATTAGCATCAATGATAAAGGAGACAACAACACACATCCACAAGATGACACTAGATTTACATAGAAAACCCAATGAAGGAAAAACCATGGTGAGAGTTAACTCACAATATAAAGGCTCACTACCAAAAAGGACTTGTAGACCAAGGCAAACTACCTTAGCACAAGATACAAAGAACTTTTCGAATTGAAGCAAACACAACTTTATGGGCAAGATACAAGGACCTGATGAGATTCACTATCTTAGAGAAAGATACAAAGATTTAGAGAAATTTTACAATGTTTGTCAACATAACACTGTTGACTGAGGCGTTATAGCACATCTGATTCTATCTTTCACACATCCACACTTCTTCTATGAGATATTAAAATACAATCCACACTTTCTTCTTCACACACTTGTACACTTCTCCACCTTTTGCATCTAAAAATATCTTACATTTATATCCACCACAACTCTTCAAAACTTCAATTAGGTCAGCTAGGAAGAAGATAAATAATGAATTTAACAAGTCAGCCACTAAAGTATAATGTGGTCCTATCCCAAAGATAGAGAGGACCAAAAACAAACTTAATACATCTTCTAATATGATCCAAAACAATTCACATGCTAGCGCACATCAATCTAGTTCGACATCAAGGACATGTGTAGATGGAACTTTGAAGCACACAACCAATCAGCCCAAAAACATACCTTCAATTGAATTTTCTCAAAGAGGATCTAAAAGGGATAGGTCAAGACCCAAATCTAACTTAACACATCTTTAAATGCTAATGCAAACCCCCAAGCATATAGTGCAAACAATAAAATAAGCCCTGTCGACCAAATATGTACAAATAACCCAGAAAGCCAACTCAAGACACAATGCAACACCAAAGAGGCCAACAGCATTGTGCAAATCACATGAGAATTTTCTATGAACATCCTAAAACACTTTCAACCAATTCTTCATAGTGTCATGCCATCAATAGCCATCATATCTACCAAATAGGAACATAATACTTTATTCAAGAAGCAGAGGATATGTAACCAAAGGATATAGCATTAACAAATCAACTTGTGGATCACTTCAACACATGAAATTGGAACTAATACACTACACAAACTTTAAAAACACATTCACCAAGACACAAGAGAAAATACATTAATGTGGATAAATACGAAGCATTTTCTAGACTAATCTAGACAACCAACAACACTGCCAACCTTCTGCAATTCACAAAAATCTCCTTAGAAATACTAGTGACTTGAAAGGATAAGAGTGCAACATCCATAGAACACTGATTTTGAATCCCAAACCATAAAACCATACCTTCAACAATGGAGGAATGCAAAGCATTCTCCAAAGAGGACTTCAAGCAACTTCCTAAACAAAGAACACTTAACCAACTTGTGGAGGCCAAAACTTTCTTCCACCAACACATGCTACATCAAAAGAGAGCATAAGACATACTTTATACCTTCAGCAACATCTCTCCACTATCATCAACACTTTTAATCTACATCTTAATATATTATTATGAAATCAACGAGCTACTGACAATAACTATTCTCAATACTTCTTTGATTATCATCAAACAAGGCATGACATCCAATCATGAACTTCAGCAACAACGCCATACATCAATGTTGGCCCAAACTAAATGTTGTCAACAATGACAAACACAAATAATTCACCAAGTGTTGTCATCAACCACTGACAACAAGGTCATCAACCACTGCTAAACATATAACAATCTTCATCAAGTGTTGACACCAAAGACAACCAACAATTAGTATTGGCATCAATGACAACAAATTCCAACAATCTCCTCAAGTGTTGACATAAATAACAACTGCCAACACCTTTCATTTTTTTCCAAATGACCTTTTGCTTCTTATGTAATTCCTTCATGTGTTCTACAATTTATTCTACCTATGCACTCCTCTTTTCTTCTTTATTGATATATTTCTACTCTAATATGCTCCTTGGATTACTACCATATGTAACTTCAAATATTATCTTTCTTGTACTCTAATTTACTAAATTATTGCATGCAAAGAAATTATGGTACTGACCATGTCCCAGTTTCCTATCTTCTTTCCAACCAAACATCTCAATGAATTAATTAAACTCTTTTTAACAAATTCTACCTATCCATTGGTTTGTGTCGGATGATATGCTAAACTAAATTTTAAAATTTTCTTCATTTTCTTCCTTAATATTTTTCAAAAAAATCCAACAAATTTTGAGTTTCTTTTTAAAATAATACTCCTTAGTAGACCATGCAACATCACAAATTCTTTGAAAAATAAATCAAATATAAGTACCACATTATTGTTATTCTTACATGGGAGGAAATGTACCATCTTAAAAATATATACACAACTACAAAAATAGAATAATGACTTCTTTGGGTTCTTGAAAATATTAACACAAAGTTTATGCCAATATTCTCCTAGGGTTTTTGTAAAATTGTTAATAGTTGATATAAATATATTTGTTAAGAATATTTGGGACAACTACCTCATGTTAGTGATAGACCACCATATAATAGCAACATTTACATGTTAAAATACTATGAGAAGAATTCAAAATAGATGTTACTTTAGATCAGATATTTAGACAAGAAAGAGAAAGTGAGAACCAACAAAGGTTTCATCAACTTCTAACAAATCTAATAGATGTGAATCTAACAATTAATGATTGGAATTTATTAAGGACACAAACCAATATTGGCATCGATGGAGTCACCAATGAATAATTTGACAATAGTATTCATTTGTTCATCATAACTAATAATGTGCATTATCAAAAAATAAGAAAATTACATTTATTGAAATGAACTATTGCATATAACATTGCAACCAAAGAAGATAGTGTTAATGCATTTGAAGGAGTTCAAAATCATGAACTTGATGTCAAATTATTAATTACTAAGGATGCAAGTTCATATTAATGTCTAATGTGTAGAAAGAAGTGGATCTTATAAATGAGCCTCAGATTATACGAAAACAATATACAAATCCCTAGGAGTGCCCCAATTAGCACCACCAACATATGCTGGGCTTGGAGTTTGATAGTTAATCCAGATAGCATTTTAGCATTTGTTCACATACAATTTAGTGCACACCAATATAATGGGTGATGCAAAAATTAACTGAATCATTCGAAAGACTAATTAGTAAAATCAATAAGGTCTGAATTGAATTAATGGAAAGAAAGAATGGGACGAAAATGGAACATGAAAGATAGAAAATGAACCAAATGGACTGAATGGAACAGCAAGGGCAGGCGGGGTTGGGGCACCGGGAACAGAAAACTTCGACGCTCACACCATTCAACAAATCCACACAAGACAAAAACATCATTCCTCAAGACGTTCATTTGTCAACTCAGGAAATAAGAAACAAGAACTGAGAATGACAACTTACATTTTACATGAATTTATATATGAATGAAATGAATGAAGGAAGAGCCCCTGAACATAAAATAATAACAACAAATCAACACAAATAAATGGATGAAGGACCTGCAAACACGAAAACCGAAAATATACAAAGTTTTAATGCAAGACAACCACACAAAGTTGAAAGAAATTGTTTGTCAACTAATTTTAGTGGAAATAATATTTTACACACATGAATACATTTGAAGAGGATCTTACAAGAAGTTGTTTCTTGAAAGATATTAAAATCCGATCGGTTCGTGTCAACCGTCTATCCAACCTGTTGTCTACATTTTGCCTTAAGTATATCGTTCCACATTTATTTGTTTCAGCTTTAACAACATGCCCGTCTTTTAAGCTTAATATAAGTATGTATTGGATAATAAGTTTATTTTTAGCCCATTTTTCAGATTGAGGTGTAAGTAGAAAAAGGTGTTTTTGGAATTTTAATTTTAGGATTTAATTGTTAGGGAGTGTTTCATTGTATTATGTAATATTATGTTTAATAATTTATTTAAGGATTAAATTATTTTCAATATTATAATGGAGGAGTTATTTGTATGGTTGTAATTATTATTTTTTCTATCTTTAATGAATAGGTTGGAGTTCATTTATACATGGCAAGATCACTATTAGATTTTTTGGACGTCTTTAATTTGAGATAATATGGAATCGAGAGTGATTGTGCATCCACTGTCCCTGAAGCTACAGCCTTCAAGAGGACCTTTGCCAAGGAGAAATTCAACCACACAGAAAGTGTTGCAACTAAGGGCATGCATATAGAGATTGCTATTGATCTAAAATATTAGATGATTACAAATGTACAAATGCCCTGAATATATAGGCATAAGTGATATACAAGATGCAATATGATGTCATGTGTCATGATCTAACAACATGTAAACCCTACCTAGGAAATGATAAAAGATTGAGATAAGTTCTAAAAAGACAACTCATCTTCTAGAAGGAATCTTATCCCTACAAACATGGAAAGGGGAAATTACCCCATTATTAATGATTTATCTAATTTATGCAACCTAGGATTAAATTAATGCAAGACCTAAGTTAACTTATTCTAGTGTAATAATTAATTAATTAATTACACTAACAAAAATACCCTAAAAATATATATGTAGGGTAATAAATTAAGTTTAATTTAAACCTTAGATAAATTAAAATCTAGGTATGATTAATAAATTAGTAGTGAATTGAGATTATAACTAGACATGTGTTGAAATGAAAATAAGATGGAAATAAGATTTTGTGAACTTTGATCAATGTAATGTCATGACAAAGAGATGGAAACAAGAATCTAGTACCAAATATGAAATAGAAAATTGAGACAACTAAAAGTTGAGAAATTGAAAGCTCAAAATGCTATCACACTCTCTTTATTCCAAGTGGCATGATTTTGCACTTGATGGCATGATCACATCTTAAGCAAAACTAGACTATTGGTACTTGTAAAATATGTTCATCTTATGTTTATCTAAAGTATGGAAAACTAGGTGGTGTAAAGAAGCGTTGTTGGGAGCTACTTTGTAGGAATTGAGAATCTAAATTCCCTTGCACCATAGTTAAATCTCAAGATTGAGTTAAAATTGATAAATCCAAGTGTGATACAAGTCTTGGATCTTGATGTTGACAAAAGAATCAATCTATTAAACTTGAAAAGTGTTAGAGATACATTTGTGAATTTATTGTCTTGCTTTGAAATAATATTTTTATCATAAGTCTACATGTTCGAATGACTTAGGGTGACTCTTTAAAATACAATTCTTACATACTCATACATGTCAATAGGTAAATGTCAAGTCTAAGAATACTAGCCTTGAAATGCAACCTATTTGAATTTTTGAAGCAAAAGATAAAATCACACTTGCAAATCAATTTAGATGAATGTGTAATCCAATTAAAATAATCAATGTTCTAAATAAAATGATGTGACATAAAAAAATGTTAAATTAGATCTTACATTAGTAAACAAGTTAAAAAACTCAAACATATATTAAAATCATACATTAAAATTATTCCTACAAAATAAGATGTAAAAATTCTCATCTATAATTTTCTAAAAAGTAGATCAAAAGTATTCTAAACAAATTAAATTATGTATGTCAAGCTCATCTTAAATTAAAATGCTGTATTTAAATTTGATGGTCGATATCCAGATTTCTAATTAGTTTAATTTATGGTTAACAAGGTAATTCTTATTTTGAACAAAAAATAGTTATTAGAAAATTTAATGAGTATATATATATATGGTATATATATATATATATATATAAAACCTCTTTCATAAGCTTTACTAAAAAGAATAGAAACTTCTTCTTTTAATGCAACTTCATTGTTGAAAAACAATCCTCAAATTTTAAAATTTTTTTGTAAGATTCTAAACATTTGTTTCTTTTATTCAACATTTTGAGTTTTGTTGAATTTTTAAAAACAACAATTCTCTCAAACCATTTTTGCTTCTCATCTTTTTCTTTTATTTAATTTAATTTAATCTCATTATCCATTCTGGATGAATAATGATTTACAAATCTTTTATTAAAAATTTGTAACAGTTTACCACAGTAAAATTAAACATTGCAGATTTTTTTTATCAAATTTAATAATATTCCATGATTTTTTTTCCTTTTTTTTTTTGTTTTGATGCAACCACTACAACCCCCTCTATAACCCCTTGTTCTCTATATGGTTGTTAGTTTATATTAAATTATTATTTTTATGGTTCATTTTTTTATAAATTTAGATGAATTTGAACAAAATATCTAAATCTTTCTTATTTTTAAAATATGTAGGGATTACAATTTGAAAACATCTAAAAAAAATCAGCCTTCTATTAAGCATTTTTTTTCATGGTCAAGTACATCCGAAGTTGTAGCACCCAATGAAGATCATAATTTTGATTTAAATGAAGACTTAGATATTTTGGGGTACACTGAAGAGTATGCTAATGAATATCAAACAAGAGAAAACAATACACAAAAAAAAAAAAAAACTTGAAGTAAAACGAGAATTTCGTGAGGAATGGAAAGTAAAGTTTAAGTGGCTAAAATGTACAATATATGAAGGGAAAAAAGTTATGAAATGCATATAATGTGAAACACATAGGGGAAGACCCCCAATTGTCGTTCATGATCCAATTGTTGTTTACTCCTTGTTCACCTATCCCCCCAATAACCGTTTACATTTTAGTCATTACATTGTTTTAATTATGCCAATAAAAATTTACAAATTACACCAATATATGTTCACTACTGAATGTGTAGTTGACCAAAAAAATAAAACACATTGAAAACTATTGAAAACACCTTAAATTTTTGTGGTTTTTTATTGGTTGTCTAAATGAACATGTACTAGCGAAGTGGTAAAGATGTAGGGGACGGAGGTTTAAAAACACCCTTTTTTAGCACCTTTCGCTTTATGGATTCTACAAGGCACATTTTAAATACCTAGAAGCCAAAATTTTATTTTTAAGGTCCTAACTCGCTTACAAAGAAGCCCAAAAAAAAAAATTGAAATCGGACTTATTTTGCACTCTGCACAATTGCGCGAAGTTAGCCCTAACAGCTACTGGTATGTTTCCCCTAATGCAGCTAGACCATGGGGAGCAGGTAATGGTTGCACTAATTTACAACATGATTAATTAGTTACTCATGCCAATTCAAACATTCATAAGATTTCACTAGCTAAATGGACATGTGGCAATGAAAAGAAAGCAAAACCTATTACAGAACATATAGCAAATGTTGATGACATTAACAAGGAAAGAGTCATCACAACTATGAAATTAGTTTTTTGGATGGTTCAAGAGGATTTACCCCTTTCAAAATATGAATCACTTTTCTTTCTTGAAATGACATTACAGTTATCAAACATGCCAAATAATAAGGACTACAATTCATACACAAATCAGATGGCTGCAAATCAATTTCTTTTTGCTATATCTAAGTATCTTGAAGAGGTACAAACTACTAGAATGTTCGATAGTCCTTTTTTCTCTTTGATGTTGGATGAAAGTATAGATCGCAGTTTAGAGAAGCATCTTATGGTTTATGCAACTTTTTTAGACTCAAAAGGGTTGGGGCAGCCAACTTCACAATTTTTAAAGCTCATAAATGTTTGTGGTGGAAAAGGAAAAATAATTTATGATGCAATCAATGTTTTAAAGGAAGAAAGGGGGCTTTCAAATACACGCTTAATAGTTGTTTCCACAAATGGTGCTAAATCCATGGTTGGTAGTGAAAATGGGTTTGTTTCTTTTATGAAAAGAGATGTTCCTAATCTTGTAGGTGTTCATTGCATTGCTCATCATCAGATGCTTCCAAAAAAATTCCTGAATTGTTAGTTGTTGAAAAATTAGCAAATAAGGTGTATTCTTGGGTACAAAATTCTACTAAAAGAAACAAGGAATTCATTTCTTTATAGGAAGTCATGCAACTTGAAACTCTTCAAGCTCTTCAAATTCATGGAGTTAGATGGCTTTCAAGAGGACAAGTTATTGAAAGGCTTGTTGTATTGATGCCTCATATATTGACTTTATAGAAAAATGAAAAGAGAGAGTCATGGTATGATAAGGCAAGAATATTTTCAATTCAATTTTTTTTACACATGCTTGTAAATATAATGCTTATGTTGAACAAGTTGAATAGAAAATTTCAAGAAGACTATGTTGATGTTACATCATTAGGGGCATCTATTGATATTACTATAAACACTTTAAGCAGGTGCTTTATGAGAAGTGGTACATTTGCTGATGGTATCTGTTACTTATCTAAATTCTTGGATGCCTCTAAATATGGTTATTTAGAGATTACTGATAAAGAGGGCATTGTTCATAGGCATGAATTGCGGTTTGTGGCAATTTCACATGCACATGGTGATTATGTTGATTCACAAAAACAATCACTAAAACCTTGCATTGATGGTTCATTAGAGAGTTGTTAACAGCTTGCAAAAGAATATGTTCAAGCACTTATAGATTGTTTGAATGGAAGATTTCCCGATCTTGTGTTTTTCAACTTTGTAAAGTTGTTTAGTCCAAGTGTCATTATCTAAAGGATGCTCATGCTAGAGAAGATAATTCAAAGCGCTGGTTTGATAATCTTTTTCAACACATGCAACATACTTTATGTGAGGGAGAAGAAAATGAAACATTATTTAATGTTGAAGCTTGTAAACAAGAGTTTATATATTTGTTGATACTCTTCGTCTTAGTTGTGAGGGATTATTAATGAAGGAAGCTTGGAGGGTTTTTTGTGTCACGGACTCACATACAAGTTTTCCAAACATGAAAAAGCTATGGCAAACAATCCTTACTATTCCAACAAGTACAGTGGCATGTGAAAGAGGATTTTCAAGGCAAAACATAATAAAAGATATCCGACGAACAACTCTAACATTAGATATATTGGATGCTTTGATGAGAGTGTCTCTAACAATGCTTGATGTATCAGCAGTGGAATGGAGTAGAGTGTATGAAATTTGGAAAGATGCCAAACAAAGAAGAATTTAAAATGTTTTAAAAGTCATTTTTTTGTTCAAATTTGTAATGGTGATGTATCCTGGATATGAGGCAGAACACACCAATGCATTATGATTCGTTAGTTTCATTTTAATATCAGTATGTTACAAGTTCTATGCTAATACTATCATAAATCAAATTTATAACAAAATTTTAGGTTTTTTAAATTTGAGATGAATAGACACAGGTGAAAAAATTGTCATCTTTTTCGACCTATTCCAAGAGATGGTCGTCTAGACCTATTGACAGTGCTTCTATGGCTGAGAGGAGGCATGTGCCTTATGCTGAAAATGTTCCTATCCCTCGCCTATCAATTTGACTTGCAGTAAAAAAATAATTGTCATGTGAAAGGCAATAATGAAGACTAAACCGTACAAAAAAAAATCATGATAGACAAGATGGACCGTCAAATTTAAGCCCTGTAAATAAGTCAAAAGAACTAAAAAACAAAAAAAAACTCAAAAATATATTAAAATCATACATTAAATCATCTAAAATTTAAATTATAATATGATGATGGAAAAGTACTGAAAGCCCACCTTGTTTTCAACCATGATAACTGCAAACTTTAACGCCCCTGTAAAAATGGATCTTTTATGAGAATATCCCAACAATCGCCAACCATCGCAGCAACAAACTTTCTGTTAGGAAGTGATGTGCTAACACCAGAATCCAAACCAATTGGCTATGGCAACAATTACCTCTGTTTTTATAAGTTGAAAAGAAATGCCATTACCATCCACAACAGACAAATATTGACAGCTAAACCAGTGTTCTACGTTAGGCATCTGCAACACGCACCACAGGTGTCAATACAATAATAAGTATATCCACAACAGGACAAACTTTACCTACATTTATAAAGAAAATTGTTAATTTCATTGACGCGGCTATTTTAGCAGTAAGGATCATTCCGCTGATGGCGGGGACAGGTAGACAAGTGCGGACTGGTCTTCTTAACTCGTTTATTTCGTAACAAGGAAAATGCTATGCTCTGCTCTGAACTATGAATAAATCTAAGCAAGCAGAACACTGTGTGATTCTGGCTTTGCAAGAGAACAGCTGTTACATCGTTTTGCAAGAGAACAGCTGTAACATCAGTTTGCAAGCGAGGAAATGTCGTTCTTGAGACGGCTAGTTGGGTGTAAAAAAGGTCGAATGTGCAGAAATAAATACTCTTTCTCTGATACTAATTCTGAGCATTCTGTCACTGCATCCACAGAGGGTCTTCTGAGGAGATGGAAGAATTATCAAACAGTTAGCCGGTGCAGTAGCAGCAAAAGAGTTGTGGTTTTGGTGGATGAAGGGAGAGAAGCTAAGGTGGCCTTGTTGTGGGCTCTCTCCAATGTCCTCCATAATTACCACACCCTCACATTGCTTCACATTCTTGACAACCGGGATGTTGGCTGCACAGGTATTATAATAGCCTGTTAGTATTTTGGGGTTTTACCAAATTCAAAGCCCTGTGCCCAATTGGGTAGTGCAGGGCAAACCCATTTGCCTGATATGTGTTTTTTTTTGGGATTTTATATCATCTATGAGTTTGTATTGGTATTTATATAGTTGTACAAGTTCGCTGATATCTTTTCGGTCAAGAATTGAGGGTATCCATTCCATCACAGTTGTTCTGGGCACAATGTTGGTTTTGAACCTTAGTGGATGGCATAATCAAAGAACATACCATCACACCCACCGGTTGTACTCAATCAATTGAACTACATGATAACTCGGCGATTGTACTCAATCAATTGAACTATAACACTTTGATTGATTATTAGACATTTTACTGTTAACATAATTGAATCATTCTTCTGTTTGTAGTGTATCAAAAGATATCTGGAATGCTTGCAAGCAACTGGTGTGTGTCCATCTACTAGAGATTTCCAAACTAGGCTGAGAACCTATAGTGGGTCTCTAGGAAACAGGGCATTACTCTGTCCAGCTTTTATTTATTACTTTCACATTGTTATAGTTATAAAATAGGTAGTAGCTCAGTGGCAAGGACATCAATTGTGTGGAATGTCCTAGATCAGAGTCTTGATTCATACAAAATTTAACATAAATTTTCAGAAAAGAGAAAAAACCTATGCTTACTCCAATCTGCATTTCATTATTTAAAGCGATGGGGTATTGGGTATTTTGCAGGTGGTAAATTCTGGAGGGATAATGAAAATGAGGAAAGAGATATGGACAGAGACTTCTCACTTGTCAAATCGCTGGAAACCATCTGTAAATCATACTGCCCAGAGGTACGTACATTTATGAGACAACACCCTGTTTCTGATTATGAATTATGGGGTTTATGAAAATGTAAGGGATTCGACCTGGATGTCAGGTTCAAGTTGAGGTGGTGATGACAGAAGGAAATAAAAAGAGTACAATTCTGTGGTGGGTCAAGAAATTAGAAGCATCAATGCTTGTGGTCGGCCAGAAGAAGCCATCAAGGTTTTATAGGTATGAACAGGATTGTTCTTCTCTTTAATTTTGGTTTTCAGAATTTCAGTAGTACTGAGCTGTTGAAGTTTGTTTCCTTGCAGGAAAGAGGACATGGTCGACTTCTGCATTGCCAATGCAGAGTGTTTGACTGTGGGCGTTAGAAAAAGGAGCAGAAGAATTGGAGGGTACATTATCAATAGCAGAGAGTTTAAAAATTTCTGGCTTTTGGCTTAAGCTATCAAACTGTTTGCAGTTCATACAAATTAATGAAAGTGTACATGCCAGAAGGAACAGGATTGAACAAAAGCATTACATAGAGCATGAATAAGAAATTTCTGGTTTGGAGCACAAGAATGGGGGTTCTGATCATTTACTGTCTTTTAAAGGCCCATTGACTTTGGTGTGTTTGGTAAGCTCTTTTTAATTAATAAATTTCTGTTGGACATGGGAAAAAGCTGGAGACATTCTCCCTGTTGCTGTTGCAGAGGACAGAGATCAATTGTATATTCCATTGGAGCTACTGCCCTTGGTGATGTTGAAAAAGGTTTTATTTAAAAATGTCTCTTGACCATGACTGGGTTAGAATTGTAATGTGGCAGACCTACTTTCTTTTGTCTGTACTTTTTGAAGGGAAGCCAAGCTATAACATGGAGCACTTGTCTTGCCGTTGTAGGGGGTACAATTTGGGCGACACCTTTCTTCTAGTTGAAATGAAAAATGATTATGTTTTTCTTTCAAGAGGACCTTGATATTAAATAATTAAAAAAAAAAAGATATAGTGAAAATATATAATTAATAAGTTTTCTTAAAAATGGTATATATTTTGAGTATAAGAATAAGTGTAGACATTGAAATTGACATGTTGTCATTTCACCTAACAATTTCTTTTATAATTGATTGAATAAATTCCTATTTATTCAATTTTCATCCCTTTTCTAACATAAAATCACTTAATCATCCTTCTTCTAATATCCACCTTTATAAATAAATCTAAATATTTATTTACTTAAGTCTCATATTCTCTTTCCAAAAATTAAACAAATATATCTATTTATTTAATTGATTTTCCATCAAATTTTCATTAGGGGACTAAAATTTATTAACCAACTAATCCCTCACTTGCACTTACTAACCTTGGTCAAAGTCTCTTAAATCATGCACATTCCTTCATGTGTACATAAGTATGGCCTTTGTACACAAAACATGGGTCCTTTGTACATGTGACATGGGCCTTTGTACAATGTCACATGGGTCAAAGGACTTGCCCATCCTCCAAGGCACTCCAAGTACTTTTTTTTCCATTTCATCCCTCCATTTACTCCAAGGCAATCCTCAACCATTGATTTCCCTTTGATCTTGGACTCTCTTCCATCCACTAACCAAGTGAAAACACTTGTCCTCCTCTCATGCCTCCAAGGGTCTCAACCAATTTGAGTCCTTGATCCCTCCTCTTAATCCTAGCCAAAAATCTATAAATGAGATGTTATCCTAAGTTATATTTAAGACTCCATGAAATGCAATGTTATGTTGAAGTAAAGACAATTCACATGTCACCATCTTGAGCACAACCTCCATAGACTTGGTGTGACAAGGGTTGGTGTTGGTGAAATTATTTATTATTTTCATCAATGTTTACTTTATGTTTAATGTGAGTATTGCATAAATTGAGAGTAGAATATGTTAATATAGTTCTAATTTATTCTCGTATGCTCCAATTTGCATGTATACATTAATGTTTGTCCTTATATTAAAAAATTGGTCCAAGAAGAAAACTATAAGTTCACCATAGTGGAATGATGGGAATAATACCAAAATAATCTACACACCAACAAGAAACACAACAAGAATCATGAATCTCGAGAGCCATTGTAATTAGCATTAACAAAATTATTAAAATGTGTATTTATAAGGAGAAGAACCACTATCCACAATAAAATAGGTCCACTTATTATTAATCAAGATGATTGAACCACCTTTTCCTTTATAATGTAAAGTATAAAAGGCCTTGGATTCCTTCCATACAAAGTTTAAAACACAAACCAACTAGAAACCAATAGCTTTCACTTCTTAGACACAGAATACCCATATTAGGTTTGTTATTACAAAACGATCTAAGAATTATTTTTTTTCAAGGGATTTCAATCCCCTAGAATGTTCTAACCAACCCCTTTAATTATCATTTAGATTTTTTACTATCAAAATGCTTAGGCATTTTTATTTTTTTCCTTTGTTTGCAAGATTTTTTCCACTTGATCCTTGCTTTTCTTTCTTTCTTTCCTTTTATCTTCCTTTGAATACAATTCTAGTGTCTTCTCTAGTTTTATTCCTCTCCTAAAAATAAAGGATTTTCATGGCTAAAATAACCTCATTCTTTTTAGTGTCCTTCATGAGTTAAGTATTGGTTTGTTCCCCTATGGGTTCAAGGTTCCATAGTACTTGATCTGGGCTTCAATAGATTTTTTTTTTCTTCTTTAGCTTTGGCATTAATTCTTTCCAAGGTTAATTTTTGGGTATTTTTCTTAAAGGAGCTTCCTCTCTAAGATGTACTTGATCACAAATTCCCTTTTTGTTAGTTTTTCCTTTTCCTTTTAAGACAATAAAGTCTTCTTCAAATAGTAGGTCATTTCAAGTAGGATCCAATTCATTAGTCTCCATATCAATAGACCCACTCCCAAGGAGATTCATACTTTATGTATCCATCTTATTATCATCCTCCTGTTTTTCAATATATTTCATAATCACCAAGTCATTATCATCAAATGATCCACTCCTATTTTCAATTTTTTGACCGGTACCTCAAGAATTTTTAGTTTGACCCAAGTCAAGAGGTGAGAATTTTCAGCCTAGCCCAAACTAAGGGAGGCCACAAACGGGGGACCTCCTCCCCAAAATGAACACAAATGAACAGTCCAAGCTTGCAAGCACAATAGCCTAGCAAGGGCACAAGGCTTGCAAGCACACCAACCCAATGAGGGATTGGAACACATCAACACAAGCATGAATGCCATTAGCAGCCTCAACATTGTGGTACAATCATGTGAGCACATCGGATCAATGGAAGCACATGCGATCACAATGGCCTAGTGTGTTAGGAAATAATGCATTATACCCACATTTTTAATCCATTTTCTACATAACCCATGAGAGAAAAGTATGAATGTGAGCTAACAAAATAACCATAATGCATAGATCAAAATAGACAAGCCACAAGATAACACAAGATATACCCTAGGAAAACCCTCAAGAGGGAAAAACTCAGCCTCCAAAAGCATTCATACTTCATCTCTTATTCAACAATAAAATAATACATGCACAAGGTTTACAAGAGTTATCATGAATACTTTTGCAGCATCAAGTCTCTCCAATGCATCCTCCATGTGTCCAAGCATGAATCCACACATCCCATGTTATGCTTCACATATGCACTCCTTTGAAAGACTCAATAATGACAACCCACTCACCCAGCCAACCTTAACCACTAAATATGTGCTTGTTTTCATAGCCTCAAGCTCACACAAATACAACCATGTGGTAAGATAAAACCATGTACCAAAAAACTATGTGAATACAAAACCATTGACCCCTCATTTAATATCGGGTACTAAGTTTTCACTTTATTAAATATTTTCCCAATTTTAAATTATTATCTCATGTCTCTCACACAGTAAATAATAATCCAATGTTATAATACAACATAAAGTGGACCCCATATGATTATCTAGTATGATTAACCACACCTCCTAGATGCATTGCAACTAAATAATTATTTAATTACAACATTAAAATATAACATTTTATGCAATGCTATACAACACCATATCCCAACATTCTCCCACTTGTTGTATGCATTGCATAAGGGTCAATCAATGAAATGCATCACCATAGCCATACATGAAACCACATGAATCTCCAACATGCTCTCGTTCTCCATCATAATACCTGCAATAAAACCAAAATGACCACCATCTCAAGCAAGGACTCCTCTCATCCTCCAATGTGCCACCTATGGAAGAAAAGGAACATGCCAAGGTGATGATACACCAATCCAAGAACACAAGCATCAAATGCAAGTGATAAAAAAGACTCCAAACAAGCTATTATCAAAGGTGAGAAACCCACATGATCGAAAATAACATCCACAACCCATTCTAATGCATCCAATCATCCATACCTCCAAGGTATCAATAACATCAATAAACTCATGCCAACAACATATGCAACCCATAAACCGCAATCACAAGCTCCCTATATCAAACCTGTCAATGAAGAACATATATATCCAAGAACTCCCACTGCATGGGTCATGTCAAAGCATATCAAGTCTACCAATCAACACTATATCAAGGTGTGATAAATGATCAAAACATGAAGTATCGACAACAATCACAATGATCCACACATGCAACACCAACATTTGCATACTCTTTGACAACATGTCACCGCAATCCTCCTAAATCATAAGAACATGAACCTCAAACATGAAATGATAGTTTGAGATGAGATTGTTTTATAGGTACATAGGTGTTGTTGAACTATTGTTACTGTAAAGAGAATTTTAGTGTGTGGATGTATCTCATATTTGAATATTAATGCATGCTTGTCTTCTTTCTCATGTGGGTTTTTTTGTCTAAAGCATTTCTCCACATAAATATTGTGTCGATATGGTTTGTTTGTTTATTTCTTATCGTTGGTTTATGCAATCACATAAATTAATCTTATGATAATTCTTGTTTACAAAGTTGTAGAGGGGTAAATTTTTTACCCTCAAGATGATGAGATCTCAAGGAAAAAAATGTCCCTCCACTACTTTAGTTGACACGACTCAAGTGAATTGGAAATAGAATAATGTGAAATTTAACAAAGTGCATAAATTATCTAGGCATTTCAAACATCAAAAATCGAAAGTGCAAGCTACAAAGGTCTTATGGACAACTCGACAAGCTCTTTGTCCAGGACAATAAAGTGGTTGTCGAATGATAGCATGTTGCACTAGTGTCTCATATGGACAGAAAATAGGAATTATCACAAAAGGACACAAATCACTATGCACAAATTTCCATATGTGAAAGGGGTGCAAAATATGAACATACAAAATTAAAGATACATAAATAAAGATGTTGAATGGAAATGAGACAAAAATGACAAGGAGAGGTTTTAGATATCATCAGAAGCACTTGATGAAGTTCAAGCTTGCTTCAAAAAAAGTTCTTCCACTTGCACCTACACACACAAGACCAAAGAGAAATGTTTAGGTGGTTGTATAGGATTTTGCCTCAGTCAAACCCTCGTATTGGTGTTTCCACCTCCATGGATAGCCTTAGACAAGATAATAAAAAATAGACATGAAAAGATAAAGAAAACCATATGTTAATCAAAGACAGATAATATGCTCAATAAAGATTCTTGAAGAGTTACCTTGTTCAAGCACAAAAGAAAGCATTGTTGGTGCAACAAAGGAGCAACAAGAACCTCCAAGATGACAATGGCTTCCTTGCAAGATAAGCTCGTGTTGCAACAGTGGAGTTTACTCTGAAATCTGTAGAAGAGCTCTTTGCAAGATGTACATGTAGAGAAAAATGGAGAAAGTTGTGTATGCTCAAGAAAAACGTTGTAGAATGGTGAAGAAGAGAGTTGGAATGAATGTGTTGAAGAATGAATCCATTATTTTCAAGAAAAATGGATTTTTTTGGTTCAAATGGTCTACCCGAGCGAATCCCGACGAGGTTGCAGGTTGGCAGAGGCATTACGCTTCCAAAATGCAGCAAGTGTAGCATCTCAACAACCAACTCAGTCGCGAATTTTCATAGGATGCTATCACGAATCACGAACGTCCTCACGATGTACATAGGTCCATGTGAAAATCGAAGTCAACAGTCGAGAAGTTGGGCGTGTCAGATGGCGAGAGATGATTTTAGTTTGTGAGAAAGCATATTTATCTTAGTTTATCTAAAGAGGAAAATGTATGTAGTGTGAAATTGTATAAGATGCAATTTACGACATTATAAAAATAAATTTTAAATTTGCATACAATTGTAGAAGTTACGACTTATAGTAGTTTAGCCTTATTTATCAACATCCACAACTCCTCTACTAACATAAATAGCTACCATCACCAACACACTTACAAGTAGAAGCATAATAAATCTTTTTGATACCAACATTGACATTATTCTCGAAATAAAGGAGAACCTCACCATCAAAACTTGAGTCAAAAATCTCAAGAAGAGATGAATTTTATAATCTTGCACATCTACAAGTTCTCGAGCAGTTGTTTGAGAATTTCACCTACCCTTTCTCATTTAAAAAAAAGGCTTCAATCCTTCCACTCAAGATAAACTTCATAACTAAGGCTCGTAACTTATTGGGGGTGTTGCTAAAAGCCAAGATAAACATGCAGCATGGTGGTGGTTTTACTCGTCTTCCACCCACCAAGAGAGGAAACCAACTAATAAATTGTCCTCTGTTATGTTTTGTGACCCATATTTAACCATTATCTTTGTTTCCATAGTAATTTCTGATGAGATTCAAATTGTTGCATGAAGATAGGCATTGGCGTTGTTAAGAGGTGGTTCTTAGATGAGTTTGGAACACGACTCCCTTGAAAAGGATGGAGACGATTCATTTGAATACAGATGATGAACCAAACAAATCTTCATTCTTCCCTTATCCAATGGAGTCAAATTCTTTGACAGTTTACTCATAACCAGGAAACCCAGTCAAACTGAATCTCTCAGACCCATCAATCACGGGAAGAGTAGAACGCAGTCTCACCAATGAAAGAGAAGAAAATGATGGCTACACTATACACAACTCCTCAACGTCCACGAGAAATTAATGCAAAATCACTGAAGATGTATATATCAACTCAATGTAAACATGCTCATTGACTTTGATAGTTTTGTTTAAGTTTTTTTTGTTTGTTTTTTAAGTTTAAACTTCTACATTTCAATTGCACATGGGAAAGAGCTTAGGACATTCTAGTGTAGTTAAGAGAAACTGAGTTGAATTTTTATGAACACAACTTTTGGACTTTAATTGATTCTTGTCATATTAATTTTATAAGATAATATTATATTTATTTTTTCATGTTATCTTTTATTTTAAATATTTAAAAACGTATTTTTAAATGTAGTGTAGAGAATTTTAAGAATGCTTTCATTTTAATATTCAAAATCAATAAATTTGAAGATCTATCTTAATATAATATAATTATAATTTTTCAAACAAGTAATTCTTTTTAGTATGGGAGTTCTCCATTTTTTTAGATAGTTTCTTATTTTAGACTAGCATTCAATTTGTTTTATTTCGTGCCCAAAATATTCATGTAATTGTCCACCAACCAAAGAAATGCACTAAGAATTTTTCTTGGGAAATAAGTATACAAACAATGGGAGTTTTTGAAAAGCTTCTCTCAATGCCTTTACCAATGAGGGCATCTTATCCTTTAGCCCACAATTTCCTTTAGGCGTGGAGGGAAAGAAATCTACCACAAACACCTCTAAAGAAACTATCCCACATATCTTCACTTAGGAACTAAGCATGTCCTAAGTAGGATATCAACATCCTACAAACATAAGATCTTTATTTAAAGTTTACGAAGTAAAACCCCACCCATATATTTGCACCTATAACAAAAATCACCCCAACATTTGGTCTAAGATTGCAACCCACCAAATATAAACTAAATCACTACCATTTACATCCACACATCAACCTCTTATATCCATCATATGATGATAAGAAAAAATAGACTGGCACAACCATTACACACCCTAGATATGCCACAATATAAACACATACTATTCTACACAAGGTGGATCCTCCAAACAACCCAATCCAAATGAGGAGCAAGGAACCTTAGTATCACAACCCAAGTGTTCCCTAAGGTTCCAAAACTCTTTTCCATAAATTAGAGATGATGGATCTAATGGAATGAATTATAAATCTAAACAAAGATGGCATCCTTGAAAGGTTGATAAGTGAAGGTGAAAACTTCCAAATGGTGCTTCTAAATTGGGTAACCACATAAGACAAGACCTCCCCACAACTACATTTGAAAACCCATGGGGAAATGTCTATTCACAGGAGAAAATATTGATCCACCTGTTTTGGCCCCATGGTTGTCATTGCACCAAAAGATCGACCTGTTAATGTTTGATACAACCACTAGAGTTAACGGATCCACGAGAGGCGGTTAGTCCATGTCACGAATCCCAAGGGGAGCACTGGCCATTTTCCAACAATCTCCCCCTCAGTGCAAGACGAGAGGATTCGAACCCGGCACCTTTGGCTCTGATACCAATTGTTGGCTCCACAATTTTCATTGCACCAAAAGATCGACTTGTTAATGCCCGATACAACCGCTAGAGTTAACGGATCCATGGGAGGCATTTAGTCCATGTCACGAATCCCAAGTGGAGCGCTAACCATTTTCCAACACCACCCACTTGTTAGTGTAGAATATTTCCTACACATGTTCTTCACATGGATTACTCCTATATTTCGAGTTAAGTGATGAGACCATAAATTGTCTCATATTTTATCAAAGAAAATCATCTATTTCTTCTTAATGCATTAGTGCTAAAGTGGATTTGAGTAATGATTGAAAGTTCTTTAGCTTGTTTAAAGTAGAATATAAAGTAAAGATTTGATTTATTTTTAGCAATTAAATGTGATCCAAATTGCCTCTAATATGTCTCCATGAAGTGTTTAAAATGATATAATGCAAATAAATGAGTTATTAAATAACTCATGGTAAGATGAAGCTTCATAGACACTTGCAGCAGAGAGCTCTAGACACTTGAAGCAGTTAACTCCTGAAAGCTTTAGGAGGTTTTGAAGAAATAATGAGAAGATAGAGAAGAATCCTAGCACATTCCTACATTCCTGCAAAATCATGGAGCATCATTCATTCGTAAATTAATGGGATGAGTATTTGTTTCATGTTGAGCTTTAAGATCTTTCACAGTTATTAAATTTCATGCTTCCTTTTTCCAACTAAAGATAACTCAAGTTACCACATCAATCAAATGGTGTTGCATGATTATAGAATGTTATTCATCCTAAGGATTAATGATTTAGTCGACTGAACTAAAGAAAAATCCCTTCATTCACATGGAGAATTGAAGGTTCCCTAAAAATCAAGCACCCAGAAATTGTGAAAAATGCAGTCTCAGTAAAACAGCGATATCTCCCTCATTTCTCAACGAAATTCAAAAAATAAAAATGATCTGGAAAGTAGATTTGAAGGGATAAAAACCCTTTTGATAATTTGGTGTTATTTATAGCAAGGAAATAATAGTATGTGTTAGAAAATGACTGAGACAAAAGTGGTGTGATGGAGGACAGCAACTTCAATTTTCTTAAAGTTTTGTAAACAACCCCTCAAAAATAGGATCTTGGATCCATATTATTAGTGGATTGGTTGGATAAATATAGAATATGAATTCTATAAATGCAATGTAATCATTTGATCAAAGGGAGGGGATTAGAAAGGCTTGTTTCAGCCTGAGGAAATAAGATAGATCTAGTTTCATGTTCCAGCAATGTAATTCTAGATTTCTAGATTAAATTTGAATCCAAGAAATTTTTTCATTTCCAACAAGTGTGAAGTAGTTTATTATTTTCAATTCATGCAAAAGTGCCTTAGATTAGTTCCCTTTCATGTAAATAGGATTTATTTCTGCAAGTAGAATAGACTGTCAAACAAGTTTTCTACTTTCTCTCTTGTAGACAGCCATGGACACCACCTTGGATTGATAAATTAAATGATGAGGATTACAATGACCCCATCATTAAGCTTTTTGAGGTGTGCTTTTTACTTAGAGATGCATGCCAAGTTAGATTAGTGGAGTTACATGTCTATATTTAGGATCCTTCACTATTATTTTAGGCAGCACTTGTTTTTCCGCTGCACTATATATGTGCATATTATTGTGAGTTAATTCAATCTAGCTATCGAGTTCAATCATGTTCGTATTGCATTCTTTCATTTTTAATATTGCAGAAGTATTCAATTGTTTATCTCTCACGGCTCGACCAATACTAACATTTTTCCAATAGATACATGGGTTCTCACATGGTATCAAAGCATCTTTTGGTTCAAATGGCGCTATGGTAAAATTACATAGTTTCTATTGACGATAGTGCATGCATTGTTGAACTTGTTGTGTATTGTCTCTGTAACATTGTGTAGAGGTTGTGATTTTAATTATTGTGGGAAATTGGCATGTTCTGATTGATCTATAGTCACATTGGTGCATCGAGATGGAAGTAGCTACAAAAGTTTTAGCCCTTCGTCACATGGTAGGGTCACATGAGGGTTAAAACCATGTGGTTCCCACTACTAAGGGCTTAAATCCAACCCCTTCTTTATTCTCCAAATCTAATTTTTGAATGCATTTTGCAAATTTTAATTAAGTTCATTATTTTTTATGCTAGATCCATTAGAAATGTTATCACCCTAAAATTATAAAGTTCCCTTTTTTCATCCCATTGAATTTGTCTAAGCACTAAACATATAAATTTTCAAAATCTAGGGGCATCCAATATTGAATCAAGAGGGATGTTGTGTGTTGTGTCATGTGTGAACTTCCTACTTTCCTTTCAATTCTTCATTTCTACATTTTTACTTTCTACAAAAACTTAGTTTCTAAAAATAAATTTAAATCAAGTTGTCATGCCAATTAACACCCTTTAACTATCATGAGTAGAAACTAAAATTACAACTTATGCTAAAGAAAAAATGGTTATATAGGGTAACAATAGACACTAAGAACATGTTGCTAACAAAGCTAAAGAAAAATGGTTTAATCAGTGAGATCAAACCTTTAGATTTTTGTGCTTTAATATATCTCCTAAACTTGTTTTTCATGTAGAGTCCTTGAATACACACAATGAAGTTTGGCTTGCAAAAATCTTTGGAAAGGTAGATGAAATGAGAGACCTTGTGAGTTTGAGAATGAGCTCATAAGTTTGAGTCCTAGTTCCTTTGACACTCTAGAGGACTTCTTCACTAAGTTCAAATCATTAAGGTTGGATTAGTGATTTAATACAGAAAAATGTATTAGTTAGTTCTTTATATACTCTCCAAATTAGGTCTTGAACACTCTATGTCTGTATCTACCTTCTACTCCACCAAAAGGGCTCTTGGGACAACATGAAAGATGTCTTCTCTAGATAACTACATTGCTAACTTGACTAGAGAGTAGGATAATTTAATACAGATAGACACATTGAAATTCATGAAAACCTCAAGCCCTTTTTGCTATGAATGGGAAACAACAAAAGGAATAAGAAAAACACTCAATAGGATAAGGAGACCAAGAAAGATCAGAAACCAAAATCCTCCAAAACCAACTCTAGAACTTCTTTAAACCAAGGGAAACCTAAGAAAGAAAATTTTAAGTGTTCCTATTACAAGAAACTTGGGCATGATGGGCATAAATATATGAAGAAGAAAAGTGACCACCTCTCACATATTCTTGAGAATCACAACATATGGGTCCTTGAACCTATCAAATAATCCTCATCAACTCAATAATTTACAACAGAAGAGGAAAAAGGTAAATAGAAAATTAAGGGCAAGGCTCTACTTATCATTGTGTCATCATCAACTCCATCTTGGATCGTTGACTCAAGTGCCTCATACAACATAGGTTCTTCATAGGTTGATTTTTTTCCTTAGAGACTAATAAAATGTCTTCTATCACTTTGGATGATAACAATTTGGTAGAAGTTGCATGGAGAGTGTCGATTGAAGTTGAAGGTGGAACATTCACAAATATTTTATGTCAAAGGGGGAGAGAAGACTGAAAAAAATGGAGAGAGTTGTGAGATAAGAGGGATTCATTGCACACGAGTCTCTTCGTTCTCAAGAGATTCCCAGGGAATGAACTGCCCTTATCCACCTCAATGTAAGTTGAATGAAGAAATTGCAAAGGAAATGTATACATTTTAACTATCAGAGAAGACTACTTCAGATTCTGAGAGAGCGAAACTTCTAGATTTCTACCTCTAACAAAGAAGCTCTCAACCAAAGGATGATAGCACGAATTCAAGATGCCAACATGGCACGCTAGTGTCCAAATGATATGTTGGTGTCCTAAGCAACAGAGAACTCAAGAACTCCAGTGGGAAAACCATAGTTTCACATCTTAGCCTAGATCTAAGGTATGTTTAACAAAACAATAAGATAGAGAACAAAAACTATGAGAAAGTACAAGGAGAACTTGGAGAAAACTTACCCTCAACCGGATGCCCGAGTCTTCTCTCCAAGCCCTGCTCTGCAACCTACACACAAGACAAACGAAGGGAAAATGTTGGGGCTGTATAGGGTCTTTTCATAGTCAGACCCCCACTTTAGTGTTCCCACCTCCACAAACAACCAGATAGAAAGAGAGTGTAATCAAAATGGACAAATGCGGTGGTGAAAGAAAAACCTGCTTCAAGAGTAGAACCCGCACCACCAAGTAGTAAATGAACAAAGAGATCTAATCTATTCGCAAATAGAAAAGAGTGAGAGAGCATTACCAACAGGGATTGGCCCCCTCTTGAACACATGGAAACACCATTGAATGCTTTCTAGAGAGCTTTGGTTGTTGGAGGGACCTCAATCCAGCATAGCTTCGCTTGTAGAAATGTTGCTAATAAGAGATTGAAGTTGAAGAGAGAAGCTTGAATGAATAAATGAAAAACCCCCAAAAATGAGAGCAAATGAGGGGATTTGTTGCATGCAAGGGTGGTAAAGAGTCGTTACACCCAAAAATATGATTGTTGAGACACATGTCAAGAGTCAAGATTAGAGATTCCCCATTTCAAACTCAGAAAACCGCCAGGACGCTAGCGTGTCACGCAAACATTTGTGCGCCGCGCATGCATCCAAATCATAGGTTTTCGAGAAATGTGTCATTAAGTTGTTGTTGCTTCACCATTGATCCACATGGAGCTAGAATTGTGAAATTCTAACCCATGGGATTTTTTCCATTAATGCGTTTAGGTGTCATAAATGCTAGGCAAAGTGCTAAAATGTGGAATTGCCCCTACGTGCAATTTTGTGACATTAGAAGAGTGATGTCTGAAAAACTCACGAGAAAGGGAGTAGTGGAGAGAGAAGTGGAGAGTTGAATTAAGGAGGAGATTTGCACTTGAGAGTTGGAGATCATTGTTTCTTTTGTTGTTGATGGTTTTCAGTAGGTGTTGCCATCAATGACAAAGGGGAAAATTGTTGCACTATGTGGTCATTAATTGTTGTCAACCTATGTCAACCTCTAGTGTGGTTATGATGAGAAGGTGTTTGTGTTGGTGAACAGGTGTTGTAGATGCATCATGGTCACTTGGTTTCCAAGTGCTTTTGAGAAAATTTGCATAAAGAGTGTACACGGTGACAAAGGTGTCTTATGTATTGTGCTCCACATTTCTTCATGCTCGAAGATGTGCCTATGTGGTTTGGGTGTGATGTTCAAAAGTGTTCAGAGGTGTTATATCCAAAAAAATTAGGTTTTGGATCGTGCGATAGTAGAAGATGTGTTTGAGAGTGTTTTTCCTGCGAAGAAGGTTGTTTGGGAGAAATGGAATTGCTTTGCATTTCTCTGTGTTGAAGTTTCTTGTCTCATGGATTTGGGAATATGCTAATATTCCTTGTATCTATCTTCCCTTGGAAGGTTTGGTGTTCAACTATTCCGCAAGCTTGGTTCATGAGTTGTGTCTCAGTGGCAGTTTGATTGGTTGCACAGGATGACAATATTCTCAATTGCATGTGGTTGCGCTAGTATGTTTGAATATTTTGTTGGTGTTGGAATATTCCAAGATGTTGTGTGATGTTGATAAGTGGTCTGCAAGTTATTTTTAGACCTGGTGAAGTGTGTATGTAGTTGCTTGGTAGCATTAATGTCAGTTTGGCCAACCTAGCGTGTTAGCGTTACTTACAGATGTGCTTTGTGGATCATGGAAGCTTGGTGTAGCGTGTTATTGTAGATCTGGGTCCTGGTTAACCCTTGGTGTGATCTACCTTCACTTCTTTCCACCATGGAGGTGTTTGGTTCCAACCTATTTGGTAGTTGCACGTTTGAGGTGCATGTGTTTCATAAATCGACTTGGAGAAGATTGTTTGAGGTTATGGATGATATATATGCAAGGTCAATTGTTGGAGAAGTGTGTGGTGTACTAAGTGGTGCACAATGATGTAAGTGTGATCAAGTGTTGAGATTTGAGTATGAGCATGAACGCTTATGACTACTGGAAGTAGTGAGAAGAAGTTGTTTATATTTCAAAGTGCCTGAAGTTGCTAGAGGCAATGAGTTGAAGATTGCATATGTAGTAGAGTTGTTGTGGTGGATTCTCTTGTTGCTCTGAGGTAGTGAACCTCCCTGTAACAGTTTCTTTCTATTCTCTTTCTATCTAGGTAGTGAGCCCTTCTTTCTTTTGGACAATGAGTCCTTTGGGAAGTGAGCCCTTCCAGCAATAAGCCTTTTGTAATCGATGTTGTTATTCATATATATGTGAGTTAATCCTCATCATGGTTTTTCCCTAATTAGGGTTTTCCACGTAAAATCTAGTGTTCAATTGTGTATGTTTGTTGATGTGTTGATGTTTCATGTGTTTACATTCATGTGGATGCTTAATAAGGGTTTAAAGGTAAATGGGGGTTTCAAGGTTTTAATATACAACTGATTCACCCCCCTCTCAATGTCTTATGTGTCTAACAGGCCCTAATTTTTTATAGCTATGTTATTTTATTTGTTTATAATTCATAACCTATTAAGTTATACCAACAAACAACACCATATTTCTATGAAAATTGATTACTAGAGTTTGAATATTACTTAGTTCATTTGATACCCATAGTGTTATTATCCCCTCAATTTAAACCAAAAAATGTTTCTATTTTTGGGGATTTTTGGTGTTTTTTAAATATTTATTGACCAAAAAAACTTTCTATGTCATTTTCTCCATTGTCGATTCCTAGGTTCACATTTCAACTCCTTGGTTTGCATTCCAAAGTTTGTTTCATCCAAGACCCCTACAAATAGCATTTCAATTACCACATTTACTCAACTACCCAACTTACACCAACAAATACATCATTTCCAAGGAATATTTGAAGGTTTTTCTATATTTTGCACCATTTGCATTGGTGAGACTTTGCTAGTGTTGACTAAACCCAAATTGTTCTCCCCTTTAAGGTACTTATGATTCTTCAAGGTTTATCCTTTTCATGAGTTGGAAACTCTATTAGCCTAATCCTAAATATATTTTGTTGCTATGAAGTGTTGGTTGTGATCTTTTAGAGCACATTCCAAGGAAGAAGTGAAATATTAAGATAGCATTTTACTGTTTGTTCTCCCTTGATGGATAATGTTCTCTTCATGAACGTAATCTTGAAATATATACGTGAACTAGTATGTATTTAATAAAATGTTAAAATAGATGTTTGGTGGAGGCAATTTTATGATGACTACCTTTAATACTAGTTTGTCTTCCCCTAATCTATTTTACTATGATGATTTTGAAAATCTCATGTATCCAAGAGAGGATGTCCTTGTTAATGTTTATAGTCATGAGAACCTTGAATATATTTATCAAGAATTGGCTATTACCTAGCAATCTATTCAATAGGCTAAGAAGGATATTATTGAACAAAATGATCACTTTGGTCATTTGAAGGCTTACGAACCTATTTATGATATTAAAACAAAGAATAATTAATTAGTGCATTTAATGTTAGATTTACTAAGATTATATTGAATATCCTTCAGCAAGTGAGGCCTAAATTATTAGTATGTGTAAGCTCATATTACATGTATTTGATCTTGAGTTGAGGCACTCCCAATCTAGAAGGATAACTCTAGAAGTGTGATAAGATAATGTTGGTGTAGATGGGGGCCATGTTGCTCCCCAATTTAATAAGACGATATGGAAATGAAGGTACAATGTGGCCAGACAATATGTAGGCAATAAGCATAGGCACATAGGAGTGATATAGAGATAATATGCTAATAAGACTCATAAATAATGAGATGGCATAAGTATATGATCCGAGTATGTGCAAAAGGACATAAATAAGGGCATCAAATAATCAAAGTAGTATATAATTTGGCATAAGGTATGGGTTTGTAATCATGTAGGAATGAAAAAAATAAGAAAACTTGTAAGGTAAAAATTATTCATAAGGATGTAAAACAATCATAAAAGTGGGAAACAAGGGAGAATTAAAGAAACCGATGTGAATAAAAAATGGGAAAACATAAGAATGAGGTGTGCAAGAGAAATAGTCAAAGCAGTTGTAAGCAAGTAAGTTAAAAGGGAAATAAAATTCCCTCAAAGTGGGAGAAATCAAAATATGAAACTAGACATGAAAGGTGAAATGAGTATAAAAAGCAAAAAAAATGAGTCTCAATAAAAAAGGCCAAAAGTTAAAATGTAATGAGAAAATGGAAATATACAAACTAGAAATAAAAGTATATAAGTTGTGGATGTTAATGAATCATTGAAAAAACTAGGAAGGATCATCCTGATCTAAAATATCATTATTATCCCAACAAAATTATCGTATGTATCTTCATTTGTCTTTGTTTCTCATTCTTCTTTACTTTCCCTTCATTTATATGCGAACATCTCTACTTTCAATAATCATTTACACTTGGCATAAACACATTTTCAATGGGTGTTACATTAGGCATGTCTCTCTTGACCCAAAATTATTTTTTTTGCACTTGTGGTTATGGAGCATAAATCGGTATTGGATGCACCACAAGAAGTTTTTTTTGCTCACACTAGTCTTTTGGGCATGAAACTAATTTTTCATTAATCTTTTTTTACTTTTTCTTTTTTGTTTGAACGGAGTTATTCTTTTAATTATGGGGCTCTTTGTTCAAGTTTCTTTTAGTTTTGGCTTCTTATACTTTCCATTTTATAGCTTTGGTTTAGATCCACTTCTATTGAATTGATGGACCCTTAAATAAGTGAAAAGAGCTAGTCAATAGCATAATCTTTTTTAAATGTCTACACAAGAGCTAGTAAAGATCTCATATGTTTATTTGGGACACCCTTGTCATCATTAATTAAAAATAATAGTGTCATGTAAAGTCCATCGAAGAGGGTGTGTATCAATCTCATAAGATAGGGATGTATGTAGAGCATCCTTGAATTCCTCACTATCTTGTTCATTTGTTCTTGAATCTACTGTATTTTCTACATGATCTATCTTTTGCATGTGTGCATCTAGGTCCAATAAAGGAAGGGTAACAAGAGAAGTTTTAGGTCCAACCTGATGGGTGTAGGTATGGATATAGTTGGTATGTGGTATGAAAGAGGTAATAGATTGTAAAAGAGGTATGTCTTAAGGGGAATTATAATGGATAGTATGCATGGCCTATAAATGGAGTCATGGATTGAAGAGTGAGTGGTGGAAGTAGAAATGGCATAAGTGGGAGGGATAGTGGATATGGTAGGTTGGGTAATGGTATATGAAATAAGAATGAAGGTGTAAAAGATAATGTGGAATGTGGTTATCTTGGAAGGAGTATATAGTTAGAAGGAAGACTGTAGAAAGGGATGCAAGTGAAAAAGGATAGATATTGTGTAGAGGGAACTATGGGAAGTGGAATTAATATTGTGGAGTTAAGCAATGATAATGGAAGGGATAATGGTAGAAGATGGAACTATGGTGGATAAGGGATAGGAAGTAGCATGCATCCAGAAATGGTAAATGAAGCAATCTTAGCACTCATATCATGTAAGGCCTCTAACCATTGTGGCTTGTTGATAAATATGTTATGAATCATGTATGTTAGCTGTGTATGACTTTTTGCATGAGGCAAACTAGCAAATTTATTATCAAAATCTCATTGTTTAGCATGGAAATCATAATCATAATCATCCTCATTGTTGTCAACATTAGCATCTAAATAGATTTTAGTTTTGGTAGAGGGACCAATCATGTTGTGGTTTAAGCAAGCACTCCTCAAAGGAAGATTAAAATCATGAATATCTCATGGCATAATCAATGGCGCATACTAAGAAACTATTAGATTAAAAATCAAAAATATAAGTGATGTATCAAATTTGAAATGAGCCCTAACAAGGTGCTAAAGGGTGGATGGGGTGGACAAAAATGGAGCTCACAAAGTAAGGCAAAAGCCATAGAAAGAAATATAATCAATGAAACTACAATAAATAAGAACACAAACCCTATGAGGATTTACATAATGATGATGCAATCAAAAATAACAAATTTGAAACCCTAAAAATAGTGAACCTATATGAATCCAAAGGTTAAAACCTAGGGGGTGCAAGATCAAGAAAGTTCACCAAATCATGTGATTGAAAATAATATTTCCCTATAGATTTAATTTGGACTAATTAAATAAGCTTAATCAACTCAACATGAATTAACCTATGTTAAAGTGAAAAAACGACTAGGAATTGATAATTGAACAATAAATGTTAATTTACGCCGAAGGCGTATCCAATTTGAGAGAGACCAAGCTAAATTTTAAAATCCATGGTTGATCTCTCTCCACAGCAGCGAGCCAGCGATTGAAATGGCCTGAACCGTCGATCTGAAAAGGCAATGCATTTCAAGTAGAGGACCTCAACAACTGATATTTTGGGCGTCATAAATACGGTAGATTTTTGTATAGGTGTGGGAGAAGTTTCCGCCTCTCCAGCTCGTTGATCAATCTCGCAATGAAGATCTGAAAAGACATTCTCGAGCTGTGCAGTTGAAAGAAGAATAAAGCTAATAGATATAAAATATTTCTCTGACATGAAATAGATAGCCTGTAACCCGCATTTAATGGATCACGATATTTTATTTACTGCCCGTAGATTAATGATGAGGAAAGTAATATCCATGGCAAAGCAAACCAATGATGAAGTGGCATCTTTGCCCAGCCGTTACTGCACCGCCATGCGCCGACCATCTGTAGAATGCCAGAAAGCCAGGTACTCCATCCTGTTCCGCAGTGAAAAGTAAGTAGCCCCGCAAGCTACAAAACCTTCTTAATCGTCCGCTTAAGATTGCTTAATCGATGGGTAAAGACAGCCTCTCACATGTTGGGCTGGGTCACTTACGAAAATAAAAGGATCATTCATATCAATAAACATACCGCATATTCTGTAGGATATTTTTCACAGCATTGTTTCATAAATGCATTTACGCTTAGGATACAAGTGGTTGTCTGGGATATTTTTATTGCATTAATGCACCATGCCTGTTGGCAATTTTTCACGCCTTCTTTTTCCTACAAATAGACTTTTACTCGTAAGAATAAAAAAACACAAGTCTGATACATCTACCAACAACGGCACCAACAACAACCATTGCACAGAGCTTATTAAAAACAAGGATTGCAGAAGAACAGTTTGGAAAGTGTCAGACAGATAAGAAGAAATCAGGTATCTACTGTCGCTACTTTCCATCCCATCGTTGTTTTACAGTTACTTGTTTCCAATATATTTTTAGCAATTTAAATCTTTCATATTTTTTACAACCCTTGCACAGGGAGTGTCATTCTTCTTGAGGGGCGCAGCAACCAAAATCCCCAAATCTCACGTAGCACGGGCTATTATGAGTGTGTTTGGCTTATTCAACATAAACACTATGGTTAATTGAAGTTGCATATTTGGAACAGCATAATAACGAAAAGAATATCAGTCAACAATGAATTGAAAAAGTGTATTAACATATTGTTCGGATGGAATAGACACTTTCTACTTTACCTTATATGAATGAAAATGCTTTCCTTTTCATGAAAAATGTTTGTTTTGCAATATTATCCTTGCTAGCATTTAGAATCCAACCTACGCAAATTCTTTGTATTTCCATCTTATTGGACTCAACTTTTGTTGAATAGCTTTTGCGTTAGGGTATTGCAAATCCCTTTCAAAGGTCAAGAGTTTTCCTAATAGATCACACTTTCCTCTTTGTCTGCTGCTTCACCGATTTGCAGTTTTCGTTTGGAACCAAATGCGATTGTAGAGAACCCTACAATTGAATGGCATACTTTGAACTACGTAGGATTTTAGATATCAATATTGTTTTCCATTGCCTTTTCCAAGACCACTATCCTCCACGTGTTGCGTCAATCCACCAACACATAAACCCAGCTATACATGCAACCAACTCCCATGTGTCAATATAATTTTCCAGCTTATGGCATCCATGCGCATTTTATTTAGGTAAAAATAAAATAGCTACTTTATTTAATGGATCCTTATCAATTTATATGTAATTAAATCGATTTAATGGTTTCCAGTAATTAGGAACTCATAAATTTATACTATATTTGTAATTACCGTAAATTCATCAAGACATATTTAAAATTAAATTTTTATGACAATATTTTTTAACCATTGGGTTCTGTAACTGAATTTGGTACGCTATTTATAGGTAAGCAAGACATTCTTTATTCTGTTTCTCTTTCTATTTGATCTCTAAATGAGCGACAATGATTTTTAGGTGGGTTATATTGTTCCATTTTGTTTTTGTTTTCATTTTTCTGTTGATTTGGCGTGAGTATTGCAATGAAATATTTAAAATAGCATCTCATTTACATTCCTTTACATTCCTTATTTGTGTTTTGTTGTTAGCTTGCTTGTTTTTCTGAGAGCTCACCTCAACTTGCAGCGTCAATCTACAATTTTTTATGCCTAGAATTTCCTAAAAGGAAAAGGTATTTGTTGTTTGGCTGACGAGACCTAATATGAAGAAACTTAACAATTTTCCCTTGGGATTTTTTGGTTTGCTTTTACCTTCCTTTTTTTGGTATTCAATGTTGTAGCATCTGCATTTGGAGGAAAATCCTAATTTAGAGATGCCTCATCTCATGCATCAACTCTTTATGTCTGTCTAAATTTATTGTATTAGTTTTTAAATTCATCATTTGTAATTGTCTATTTCTTTAATTAATTATATAAAAGTATGAAATGTTAATTGTTTGGATATCTTATTAAGGAATGTTTTAAAGTTGAAGTCTCCCATTTTTTAATGATACATTTATTTTTATTTTAAATAAGAATTTGATTTTTTGAGATTAGAAAATTACATAGGTTGAATTGTTTTAAATGTTTTAAGATCACTTTAAAATAATCCATAAACTAATAAAATATAGGGTGCATGCGTAGGGTGAGAAAGAGGAGATAATGATACTACACATTAAAAAAAACTTATAATTTTATTATGTAATATATTTTGAGTATATGATTGCTATAAGATTAATAATATTTTTTGTTTACAAGTTTATTATTATATTATTATATATGATTATATATTAAATTTTATTATTATTATTTATAAGTTTTTAGCACAAATTTATTATTATATTTTATTATATAGTACAAATTGAATTTATTTTATATAGGTCTTTATTTAAATTTATATATATTGTTGTTGTAATATATATATTTATTTTATATTGTTCAAGATTTACTTTCTTATTTACTCCACTAGCAAACTTCTATTTTAATGTCGCCTTCAATCACTAAGAAGCACCTTTGATTGCATAATATAATTGCTACTCCAATCCAAAGACAATTCATTATTAGCATCATAATATTTTAGAATTAAAAGTACTCTTTCGTTGCTTCCCTCAATCCTTGAGGTTGTTTTGATTACATAATGCCACTTTTATTATACACATTGCTTATGTCTTCAATCACTAACTTTTACCATTTCATATTCAATCCCAAATTATGCCATTTTATATTCAATATTAGACTCTAAAGCTACTTTATTTTCCTATTTATCCCTTCTTCAATTAATAAAAGTTGTTTTGATTATATGTTATGATATTTTTTAATAGTAGGTGTTATTCTTTAATTTACTACATCCAGGAATGGCAATTATTCGTCCTCATACTGATATCATTGAAGTATCAAATAGTGATAGCTCCCCCAGTATTCCATTTGGTTCTCCTCCTTCAACCAATTAGGATGGATCTTGTACAAACATTGTACCAGGATTTTGAACATATGTCTGAAACTTGAAAGGTTAAATTTTTTATCATTATGTGTTTTTTACTATAAAATACCTTGACATAGCATTGCACAACAGTGTGTGGTTCACATTTCAATGTAATGATCACTCAATTTGCACCTTTATGTAACAGGCTTACAAATAAATTGGAGTTCAATATGACTGTCACAATTTGATTATACCATTATATTCAATTGCGTACATTCTTGTAATGCAAATTAAACATTCCATTTAAACACTTCATTTTCAACTTTCTATATATATCCTTGTTCTACATTTTTATCTCACATAATTTTATGCTCATTTATTTTTCTATACTATTTCCATTTCATTTTTTAAATGAGTTATTTTAATAAGTTACATACAAATTGTTATATTTCAATCAATATGTCTACACAAAATCAATTAAGTTAAACAATCGTTTGCATCAAATTTAATTCTTTTTTTCCTTTTCTTATTATATCCATTGTTATCTATTTCAACCAATTGTTCGGCGTACCCAATTGCACACCTAAAGTGCAATAACTAGTTTAACATATTAAATGAATACACAAGATTTATTTAGTTCTAAAATTCAAGAGGGAATGTGAGGGATTGATAACTACTAGAATGTATTTACTTCAATTCTATAAAAGATCCATATTGTCTCTAAATTTTGTATATACTTGAAAAAAAATTGTGGATTTATTCCATGCCAAGGGATCAAATCCTTAGACTTTAACTAAAATAGAAGTAGAAGAAATTTATAAAGAAACATAAATAGAGATGGTAGAAGGAATCAAATTTAACCCCAAAATAAATGGAAACTGACATAGAGATCACCATTATAGTAGTATCGTACAGCAACCCATAGAAAACACCTACCAAATGATCAATTAGCCATATGACCGAACCATGAGTATCTTCACAAGATATACAGTTTGCGTTATCAGCATTGATTCTTTGCTAAAATGAAACCAGCACTTTTTCTTGTAAAGATCCCATACTTTTCGACAGCGATGTCATATCCAGAATAAAGTTATATTTATATTTTAACAAGGGTTTATTCTTTAACAGGCTGAGGCGGCTATGCATGCGTACAGATAACCAATTTCTGAAGGTCATCGTCACAGAATACTTACAAGAAGGCTGCTGAAACAAATTGCTATACATTATTCGCTGAGAATTCGAACATTATCCAAGATCTTGACAGAAATTCTGCAAAAAAGACATTGATAATACCTATACAGTCGCAGGACTATATGTAAGATGATCTTGAGGGAAAAGCAGGGCATTGTGACCTCAGGGATTCTGCGTCTCTCTGTTAAGAGGACGACTGAGTGCAGCGGATCAGGCATAGAATCAGCTCAAATTCCTCTACACCGCATGGAATATTTAAAACCCCTCTTTGCCCGAAACCGTATTCTTCTTTGGCCTTTTCAAGAAGAGTGCCAAACAGGGGATGTGACAAATAAACAGTGGGAATTACGAATTTCTTCCCTTGTTCGCCAATGTAAACTGGAATGCAAGAGCGCCCTTTCTTTCTCCACCCGAAGCCAAAGGCAAAGGCAAAGGCAGAGCTCTTTTTGTCCACATTCTCTGGCTCTGAGCTAACAAGTGTGTGCTCAGGTTTAATGGATCGATCTGCAATGATTTCCTTGACCTTTCTCACCGTCTGTGTCATACATTTGCCATGCTTTTTGAGGTTCATGGTTCAACCTTTTTTCTTCAGCCGAAAAAACACAAAGCAAACAATTGACCTGTTTTTGGTTTCACCGCTTCCAGTGACATATTTATGGAGAGAATCTGGTGTGATCTTCACGCCTCCCAAATCAAGTGCAGATACGGATTTAAAATTCGTACAGAATTTTATTTAATAGTTATTATTGTTGGTATTTTTAATTAATCATTTATTATTATTATTATTAATAAAAAATAATATTAGGGAATGTTAAAATATTATTTGTTTTTTATTGAATCAAAAATTAAATTCTCGTTATTACAAGTTATAATGATGGTTTTATATTATAATATAAAAATGGATTGTGTCACAAATATTTATTATAAATGTCATTAGGACACAATTCATAAGAAGCAGTGCTCCACAAGGACTCGTCCCCTGCCCTAGTACCCTAGTCCCCATCCCGGAAACGTTTCGGGGACTCGGGGACTCCTCGGAAACTTCCACCTGCCATTGCATCTGACAGTGACTCAAACTTGAGCTCCAATTTTGATACTAACTTGCCAATTGCATCTGTTGATTAGGGACAGCCATATATTTTTATGCTTTTGTCATTTTATGTTGAAACTTGGAGCCCTTGGGCATTTTGTTACAATTCTTATTTAATATGTATGCACATTGACAATGAAAGAATTTGAATTTTTTTAATTTGTTTGTCGATTCTCATGTGAAATCTCAATTCAAGTCTAATGTTATGTATTAATCTTCTACAATGTCTATGATGAATGCTTTATCAATGTTATGATATGAATATTTGAAATTTCTCTATACTTTTAAAATTTCCCTATTTTTTTATCAATCGTCCCCTGCCGTCCCCTAAAAAATGGCCCAAAAGTACCCCCGTACCAAAAACTCGTCCCGTCGTCCCCTACCATCCCCGTCCCCGAAACTCCATGGAGCATAGATAAGAAGTCATATCATCATTTAAATATTATTCTACTTACAATAAATTTGTATATATTGCAATTGACAAGTTTCTAAATATTTATAATGTTTCTAGATTCAATTGTGTCAAGATTTTAACATCAACCTTTCATATCACACTCTTTTTCCTCTTTCTATAATGAATGATTGAAAGTGATGAGAATTTTGTTTTTTTTTTTTTTGACATAATTAAACTAAAAAATATTGTGAACATTGTTATAACTATGGAAATAACAAGTGTCTAAATATTTTATTATTATTATTATTATTTTATTGATATAACTTTTTTATATCATATCAATACTCTTCAATAGGCTAGATTAGGCTACATATAGTGTGAGATTTGAGCCTGAAACAAGTCTCATGCCTCCAAACCACTATTGAGTCGTGGGAAAATAAGTTTTAGCTGTCATTTAATGGTAAACCAACTATCATTTAATGGAAAAAGCCTCCAAAATATCAGGTAAAAGCCTCCAAAATCTTACTTGTCATATAAAAGCTAGATAAATGCAAATATTTCATAATCAGATAATACTTAATTTCTTTAAGGAAAAAATCTAGATTTGCCTAAGTTTATTTCATTCCATTATTTATCATTTGTTATTAATTGTTATTCTAGCCACATGTAATTAGAATTTGCATGCACAAACACACACTTTCTAACATATTTACATACATAGTTTTCTATCGTTGTAATCCTTGAACCTCCTTTAAATGCAAGTGCTAGTTATATATACTCTAATATTATATCAATAATTATTATCAAGATTTATATATTTCATAATACTTATAATATTATATTTATAGATTTATCCAATTTACATATATAGGTTGTACAATTATATAATATTTAATAGTTATTGTAAATTAAAATAATATCCAATATAAATTGAGAAATTTATATAATCAAAATTATAAAATATATGTGTACTCATTTTTTATCTTAATATTTAACTATAAAAATTAATATTTATTAATATATTTAATTAATTATTAATAATTATAATTTCCAAACATATTGTAAAATAGAAATTTAACACTACTAAACATTTCTAATTTAAAATGAAATTATTTTTAATGCTTTTAATAGAATTTTTTAATTTAAAATTATTTATTATTTTTTAAGTAATGCCAATTTCATTTTCATAAATAAAAAATAATTTTATTTACAAGTTACCTATCATAATTATGTCTAGAGATGTCTATAGTGGCATTTTTTGAAGCTGCATTTAAAATGACAAGCAGGGGGAATTCATGTACAACTATAGTAGATTTGATGAAACAAAAAAATCAAATCAAAGAGATTTGATGAAACAAAAAGAACAAATAAATAAATAAATCATAAAAATAATTCAAATATTTGCATAAACTAAAAGAACAAATAAACTAGTATATATCATTTTGAAGACCTATTTTATTTATTTCTTCAAAATTTTGAAATACTATTAGGGATTACGTTACCTATTTAATTTTGTAGTTGGGTTAAAGTTTGGTTCAATATTATATTATTATCAATATTTATTATTAATAACTTTCTTTCTTTCTTCTTTTTTTAAATAAATAAATATTATTAACCAAATTCTTAAGTGGAGAGAACTATCTAAAATTGATTTATTCAATTAAAGTAGAAACTTAACAATTTGGATAATGTTTTGGATAAGGACAAGAATGTGATGGTGGATTTTTTTAAATAAATATTTCTAATGTCTCATGCTTTTTTTTTAAATAAATATAAATCATTAACTCTCTGTCTTTTTGTTTTCTTTTGTTTTTGATAAGGATAAGACTGCGGTTGTGGATTTTTTAAAATAATTATTATGTTGCTTTTTCTTTTATGAATTGTGTTGGCCTCTATAGACACCGTGCTGTCATTGTAAGATTAGGCCTATGGCATAATAAATAAATAATATTATATATATATTAACATTTAATATATGTATGCTACCTTTTTGTCACGTGGGACATATATCTGCTCAATTGTTTCACTATGAGAAGGAGGCAGTGCTCTTATGCATTGAAACAGTTACAAAAACTATTCAAAGGATAGTCTCATGATGCAGAGTGCCCATACAAGTACAAGGGGGGTGATAGTGAGCATAAAAATCAATCACCATGTACATTAAGCAATCATGACTTAAGAGTGAACATGACAAATCATTTTGTCAATTACTAAATTTCCCTAGTTAACATTACCAACATACTTATCTTTAAAAAGTGTTTATTTTACTTCAGTCATAAATCTAATGAAAAATAAATAAAAAATCTAAAAGTAAAAATAATCAATTTTTGAGATCTATTTATTTGATAGAAGAAAAACATAAATAAAAATTAAATTTAACTAGTTTCTTTATTTGTTATCTATACTTTAAATCTCAAATAGTATGATACAAAATATATTAAAAGATGTATCCAAATAAAACTAACATTATTTAAAATCAATATTGATTTAATATTTGGGGTTGAACCCGCAGTAGGAGTAGTTGGACTGTTTAAGGTTCGAATCTTACTAAACAAAAAAAATATATTGATTTAATATTTTAAGTTTTTTCTAAATATATGCTAGTTGTATTTTTTTCAAATATAAGTGTTAATTTTTATGTATATAACAATTTAAAATTATATTTATCTTCAAAATTATTTTATTTATTTAACTATTTTATGAATGTGACTTTTTAAAAATAATGTTTACTTTTTTCTCATAAAATCCCCACATATAAAACCTTTTAAGGTAATTATAATCTATAATATCAATCTTATCTTTAAATTATTTATTTTCTTCACTATGAATAAGAAATGGTTCTTTTAAATTTAGACATGTATTTTTATAATTCTTAATTTGTATTTGAAGGGTATGTTTGAGTAATGAGCATTTTGTCTCTAGATATCAATGTTGAAAATGTTATTAAAAATAAATAAGTGCCTCAAAATTATATCTCCTCGCATCTTTTAGATAGATGTATTTAAGATATTTATACAATGTAGTGTGTAAAATATTAATTTAACATATTTTTTCTTGTGTTTGTATAAAGTAATTTTATTCTTTGTAAATAAGGATGTTCGCAATATTCATTGAAATATATAATATAAATTGAGCATTATTGAAGCACTTCATATTTTTTCAAATACACAATCAATATATTAAAAGATAATGAATGAGATTGTAGACACTTAATTTTAACTTAGGCCTATTAATTAAATAAATATTTATTATATATTTAATTGTTTTCATCATTTCCCATCTTTATCCAATTCTTTAAATTAAATATTGTCATTTATTTAATTGTTTTTCCTTCATATAATCTTTTTAATTAAATAAATATTTTATTTATTTATTTATTTAATTTCCCTTTATTGTTATCCTTGTCCATTTAATCATAGCCCTCAATCTTGTTCACATAAATCATAATCTAAATTTTTCATCATGTGAAGGGTGTCCCCTTCACATGTCTAATTAACTCCTTATCTATATTTATTGAACTTAGACACCTTTCCAAAAGTCAAACTAAATTTTCATTTTATCCACTCATCTCAATCTCACCTCTTAATTCTAGCCATTCACATAAGGATTTTTTCCTTATCCCAATCCTAAACCTAAGTCTTATCCCTCATGTGCCACTTGTCACATGACTACATCTTTGATTCAAACCCTAATCTTCATTCAATCTTATCCATCCACCATCCATCATCAATCACTCTTAGCCATTGATTTTTCCTCTTCAAGACTCTATATCAAGAGGTTCTCATCCTTCATCCTCGTGAACTTTGAAGTTATCATACCCTTATGTTGTCATTTTGATCTCTCATCTTTCAATAATATCAAGGTTATTCTACAGTATTGAATAATTCATGTACCATCAATATCATAAGAGCAAATCAAAGGAATAAGGGTGCATTGCATTTTCAGTCATCAAAGAGTGAGAAAAGATTCTAAGTGAAGGTATTATGTTTTGTATTATATTATCTTCCATTTTTTACCTTCAATATTTTCCTCATCTTCATCTTGGTAGCCTTGTGGGACCCACGTCTTTGTTTAACCTTTTCTAGTAAAATTTTTGTGAGTTTTCATAATGCAGATTTCATTTTCGACACTCAAAGTGTGAAGTGGCACCTCTATTTCATAGAATGGCACCTCTGTAGCACAAAGTTGCACCTTTATTTCATAGAAAGGATCCTATATTTTGCAAATCTATGCATTTGTCACTCTGAATTGTGCTTTTTTTATGTGTATTTGATTTAATCATTTAGGGATTGACCTAGGGTTTGACTGAACTTTGATGCCTTATTTTGTAGGATAGCATCATTTTGATACTATTTTTTTGTAGGGTGTTTCATTCTTTGAATGCAAAAAATAAGGTTTCTAAGGTTTTTCAAACTAGGGTTTCTTGCAAGCTTTCTAGGAGATCTAGGGTTTACATCATATTGAGATATTTTAAGCTTGTAATATAAAATATTATTGTAAGATAGATTTGTGTTTTCTAGTGTTTCCTAACCTTATCTTGCAGGTTTCTCAACTAGATTGGTGAAAAACATAATTTTTTGGACCCCAGGGGACATTTTTAGGCTTTATCTATGAAATTATGCCTTTATTTCATAGCGTGGCACCTTTTTTTCATAGAGCTACATGTATGCATCACCAAATGAACCTCTACATCGTAAAGTTGCACCTCTACTAGTACATTTGTACTTCTATTTCAGTTTATCATTTATAAGGTTTTTGAGCTAGTTTTCTCATATAACCTTCATTTTTGGTCAACTAACAAGTGTTGCAGCTCATAAATGCATGCCAAAGATCATTCCATCAATATTACTAATAGTTTTATGCATATTAAGTTAGTCCTTGATATTTGATTTCTCACTAATCTAGGAATATAAAGTTGTATAGTGGGTTAATGAGCATTGTTTGTCATGTTTGAAAGGGTGTGTAGACATATGCTCTCTCCTTGCACTTAGTGTGATCTTAGAGATCAAAAATTGCACACTTCAATTATTTTGTGTTCTATGTTTTATCTGAAGGCTTACTAGTTTTTGTTTTTCTCTCCCCTTATGCTTTGTGTGATCTTGGGTGATAAAAAACACTTAGTATAGTCTTTCTCATTAGGAGGTTTGCTTGAGGATTTGATCACCTCAAGAATGACCTCAACCATATTTTATGGTAGGGTTTACAAAGAGGGGAGAGTGAAATTTTTACTTCAAAGTGTGGCTAACATTGTTCAATCCAAGCTACAAGACCCTTGGTTTGTCGAGACTTTTTTGGTGATGAGAGAAAGAGAGAGCCTAATAATCTTGAGAACTATCAGATGAGCTCATTATTTATAGATCCACTAAAAACCTTGTTTTTAGAATCCTTTAAGACCTTTTGGTCATTGCTTAGTGTGGTGCAAGTTATAGTATCATGCATGAAGCTACTCACCATGTATCTTCCTGAGTAGAGGTAGAAGCTTTTTGGAAAACATCTTAGGATCTCTAAGGAGAGAGAAAATGTGAGCCCTCTTTCCATTGGATCTCTAGATACCAACTCTTGAAAGAGAGGTTTTTCACACCAATATTGAGGTATTAGCCTTTTGTTGGTGGGCACATGCTAAGTATACACACCTACTTAACTAATTCTAGGATTGTGTTATCATGTTTGGCATGTTTTCATGTGCAAAACTAGTGAAGCCATTTATCCTTATCACCTTGAGAGTCAAATCAGCCAATGCATCTTTTTGTTTGATATTCTCTTTCCAAAATTATCAAAAATCATCTCAGATTCTCAAACAACACTTATGTTTCATCCTTTTGTGCCTATGCATCATCCTAAGGTGCCTCTACATAATTTTGTGTGAAATTTCACCTCTGTTTCACATAAAGGCGCCTCTATCTGACATAGTGGTACCTCTATTTCATGAAGTGGTGCCTCTATTCTATAAATATATGCCTATGAAAAATCATTATCATTTGACCATTTTGACCATCAATCTGAGAGTTTGACCTTTGCAGACCTAAGCTAACCTAGGAAACCCTTCTTAGCCCATCATTTTGTCTGAAATATCAACCATTTTCATCTAATCCATCTAAAAACTTTCATATTTCTCTCATCTCATCATTTTCATCCATTATCATAACCTAATCATCATTATCATGATCCCTAGACCTTAGACTAATCAGAAATCATCTAATCTTCATCATCATTCCATTATTATAATTCTCTATCATCATTTCTTTTATCATTGATCCTTCTTATCTTCCAATCCATTCCCTATTTTATCCTATTCTATCCAATACATCATCTATCATCATTCACCTGTCTTATCCTTCCTATCCATTATCTTTAATCATTAACTAATCCTATCATCCAATCCAATCCTTATCGTTATTTGACTTATCTCATCATCCAATACTAATCCATATCATATCCTGATCAAAATAAATCTTGTTAATAGTCAAATCTAGATCCTAATCCTTTTTATCCCACTATCTTGTATATTTCTTGAGAACTTGCCTATCTCAAGTAGTGTATTGAGCTAGATCCCTTATCATTTTAGTTTTCCTAGATTGGGAACTTGGATCCCCCAAGTTAGCTATCAAAATCCTTGCTTAGGTAACTACCAACCCTAAGTAAGAAAATAATCCTTATTCAATCCTTGCTTAGGTAACTATCAATGCTAAGTAAGCAAGTCATCCTTATCCAAGCTTTACTTAGGTAACTGTCAACCCTAAGTGAGCAAATCATATCTATCAATCAAGGATCTAGATTTACCTACAACAATATTGGTCTTGTATCATTTCACAACTCATGGTTCTCCATACCATGACCAAGTTGTATGCATAATTATCCCTTCCAATATATCATTATTGATGAGAATAAACAAGCTCTAATAAAATTTGTTCGGAAATTCAATCTCTATCCAAATATGACTTCAATGGATGAGACACAAGGCTTGGAATACAAAAACATGAAAATATGAAACTTATATGAAAATATAAAAATTATGATTCCTTAATATGGAATTACCATGATTATATTCATCTTCTTTATGATGCCAAAAATCAGCCAACATATCATGCTTATAAACACTACCTTATGTGAACTTATAACAATAATATATAAAGAATAACATCACTATAAGATAGAAGCAATGAGGCATAAATCAGCAACACAAGAGCATCACATAACACAAGATTTACATGGAGAAACCCTTGCAGGAAAAAACTCCACCAACAGGAGAAGCCAATTATGTATTATCATCAAATATATGAGATTACAACACATTTGGTTCCATTCTCCTCTTTTCCTCCAACATGGAAGCACCTATGTGTAGGAGCTGAAAATTAAATCTATCCCAAGACCACCTACAAAATCAATGAAAAACTTCTACAAGAGAGTATATAAGAATATGAGCTTGCTTGATACTAAGATCTATAAAATATGATGATGAGGTATATTACAAAGTGTATAATAACCTTGATTATATAGACAAGGTGTGATGTAGTACTAGAATTAAATGTCTATGCCATAATTAAATGAAATGAGCTAACATTGAATGAACTAGGACTCTAACATTTAATAAAATATAAAAAGATAAAATCTTATCTAAACATTAAATATGGCTAGGACCTAAGTGGACTTAACATGTAAATAGGACCCCTTTACACTAACACCCCCCTTAAGTGCAACTTAGGGAGAAGCAATTATTATGCAAATGATGCAAAGATGAAATGATGGGTCCTAGCTACGAGGCCTTTTTAGGTACCCATGTACAAATGCAAATGCATTATCTCACAAATGGAGGAAAGGAGAAAAATCGCATGGGAAAAAACCCATCTTTAAAAGAGAGAAAATATATAATCAAGTGATGAAAGATGGAGGAATACATGATACCCCCAAATACAAAATCCATCACATAGATACATTACAAATGCCCCCCATAATATGGAAATAAATAGACCACATAACCCCCCCATAATTAAGTAGCTACACAACCATTGAAGAAAGTCTAAAGACAAAAGAGAATCCAATAGTGACAAACATGTCTCCCATTGGTAAGAAAGAAATCCAATGGTTGATGTTGAAGAAACCTCATCTCCATGATGAAGCAAGAAGGAAGAAGCCTCATGAATTATATCTCTAAAGATGTATCAAGTGTCTCTAAAGACGTCTCAATAAAATCAAGTGTGACCACAATCAAGGAAGAAGACAAAGGATGTGGAAACTCAAGAGAAACCTCCAAATATGTATGATCAAAGAGGAGAGTAATCCCCTCAAACATGTCCTCCAAATCTACAAAAGAGGAATGACAAACCAAATCTGATATACCTATCATAAAACCATCTTGCAAAGGAAAATCTAGAAAAAAAATGTATCATGTGCATTTGAAGTCCTGGAAACCAAGTCAACACTCAAATATGAAGAAGCATGAGATGATAGAACCTCATCGAAGTGTTGATGAATAGTGAGGTTCAAAAAACCACCATTTGAACAACTACCCACACTTGATCTAGGAGATTGGTCCTCATTAAGAATAAATGAGAAAAGTTGTAGATATTTGCATTATGGCCAGCCCTACCCATTGCAACAAGTTTTCTAGTATTCAAATCATGAATGAAAACAAAATTTAGAGTGAACTCAATGGATTTACCAGTATGTGCTATTTGATATACTAAAATAAGATTACGCCAAACATTAGGAATGTAAAGAACATCATGAAAACTACCATTGGGAAAATCAACAACTCCTTTACCAAATGCATCCAAATAAACACCATTATCCATCAAGATCTTCGTGATTGAAGTATGCTTCAAGGATGAAAACCTATCAAGTTGCATTGATAGATGATGTGAGGCTCCTGAGTCAAGAATCCAATCTCTAGACTATTCAACATGTGTTACAACAAGATCATGACCCTTCATCTTAGTATCTTTTAATTTAACACCCCCATTAGCAATTCATGTGGTACTTGTGTGTGTAGAAGATGAAGGTTGTCAAGAAGAAGGTGAACTTGTAGATTTAGAAGGAAAAGAAATTTTATGTTCTTTTATAAGTTGCCTCATTTCATCTAACTCTTTCTTATGGTAGGTTTGTTCACCATGTCGAGGTTTGTTGCAGGTAACCACACTTGGGTTTCTTCTTCTTAGTTTTATCCTCTCTAGGAGAGGTGGGTGTATCACAAGATTCTATCTTAGCTTTTGAATTCTTATTTCCTTTATTGTTAGGTGATGAGGCAATCAAAGCATGATTCTTAGAGTGTGTATCATGTTGACTAAGTTTATCTTGTTCCCTAGTCAACCTATCACAAAAAATATCAAAAGAAGGCATGAAAAATGAATCACCTAACCCATCCATTGTATTATAAAAGGAAGTAGAGAAGTATGCAAATGAACCTTTCAACTTAGATAAAATCAAGAATATGCATTCTTTATCAATTGTATCCTTACCACAACCTACCAATTGAAACCTTAATGATTTAAATTTTACCAAGATCTCTCACTGGCAATAGCTCTACCCTCAAATCTGAGAAAGAATTTGCAAGGCTTGGATTTAATACTATGTAGGAGTTGAAAATTAGCTCTATCCCAGGACCACCTATAAAAACAATGAAAACCTTCTACAAGAGTGTATGCAAGAATATAAGCTTGCTTGATATTAAGATCTATAAAATATGATGATGAGGTATATTGCAAAGTGTACAATGACCTTGTTTATAAAGACAAGGTGTGATGTAGTACCTACATTAAATAATCATGTCATAATTAAATGATACGTGCTAGCATTAAATGACCTAGGACTCTAATATTTAATAAAATCTAAAAAGATAAAATCTTATCTAAACATTAAATATTCCTAGGACCTAAGTGGACTTAACATATAAATAGGACCCCACTAAGTAACTAGATAGTAAATGTACCTATTTACACCAATACTATGTACTTGTGAACAACCTCCTTATACCTCAACCTATCCTTGTTCTTGCAAAGTAACACTATTGTAGTGTAGGAAAATGCATACCCTTGCATTTTCAAACTTGTTTGGGCCCACCTTGCTTTGTTTATCCTTACTTATGTCTTAATTGGTCCTATTTTTCATCCACAAGCCTAATTAATTACATTTGTTTATGGCTAATCCCAACAAACATCAATGGATAAATGATAATTTAATGATTATGGTTGTGTGTCCCTAATTTTTGGGTCAGGACTAAGACACCACCTAGGGCGTCTTTGTCCCCCAAAGGTCTTGGATCCTAATTTCAAATGTTCCTTAAAGTGGCCCCTTTTTGGAGTATATGCCCTGAGTTTTATGCCTCAAGACTAAGATGCCACTTAGGGCGTCTTAGTCCCCCTTAAGGTATTTTCAGGATTTAATTTCAAATCTTGGTGAGATTTAGCCTTATTTAATTAATGAATTCATATGTCAGCTTGTTGTGGTGTAATTTCAGGATATTAAGCATAGATAAGTATAAATACAAGGTTCCTCCACTCATTTTTCATCTAAGCATTAAAGTATTCATTTTTCATAGCAAATTGAGTTTACAAGAGCATTCAAGAGCAGTTCATCAAGCATTTAGAGCCATCATCAAGATTCAAGCATCATGTCAAATATCTTATTGTATCATGTGTGTTTTTGAGCTAACCTTTGTGATGTAAGGTTTTGATTCAAGCAAGCAATTCAAGCCAATATCTATCAAGCATTCAAGCATCAAGATCTACATTCAAGCTAGTCATTTCACACAAGTTTGCAGATTCCATTACAAGGGTTTGGTGAGTTGTAACATTGCATGTTGTTCATTTATCATTTTCCTTCATTATTTTATTTCATTCCAAGGTTTAATTACCAACAAGGGGTTTGACCAAGGCAAACCCCCATTTACTAACAATCAACAAGTTTTTCCTCTCTTGCATATTTGGTGTTTGTAGATTTAGATTGAAGACTTGAAGATCATTTGAAGTGCAAAGTTACAAAGTTGCAAAGTTGCATTGCAAATTTGTCATCTTCATGGAAACTCACCTTGAGGCTAGATTTGGAAGTTTCAGGACCTAGGATCTAGGAAGAAGGAAGTGGAGACATTGAGCCTCAAGATCACTTTCGGAGATTTCAAAAATTCAGATCAAGACTAAGTTGCCACCTAGGGCATCTTAGTCCTCCAAGTGAATTTTGCAGAGATTCTTTTGGATTATGTTCCTACATTCGAAGATTCTGCATTTCCCCTGAAAAATAGCAGTGGAACTAAGTCAACAGTAAGGGTGTTAGTCCTCCCTAGCATATTTTGACAACATTTTTGCATTTCCAAAATCCTCATCACATTTTTAGACTTCCCAGGTACACCCACCCTAACTTGTTGTTGCTTAATTTCATCATTTGCATTCATTATTTGGCTTGTATTACTAGGTTTTGTAAGTTGAATGTTAAAGTGTCTTTTCCAAGCTTTTGCTTGGTGGTGAACCCCTCAAACCCTAAAGAACCCCCTCCTAGGCCTTCCTTGTTGAGAATTGACTTACCTTTGAGGTTGATAGTCAATCCAATTTGGGATCCTAGGACATATTTGAGTGGAAATTGGAGAATAGTGATGCAACAACATCACTCATTTTTCATATTGTTCATTTTGGTGAACCTAACATTTTTGGGCATTCATTTTTCTGATTTGGAGTTTATTAAAGTCCTAGATCTAGGTTGCATTCATTCTTGCATTAGTGAAAGTGCATCTAGGGTTTCTTATATTTGCATTAGTGAAAGTGCATATAGGTTGCATTTTTGCTTTCTTGCATCATTTTATCTCATTGAAAAACTAAAAAGTGCATTATCAATCATCTTAATTGCATTTAGAAACATTGTTATTGCACTCAAAATTGAAAAAATTGCATTCAACTTTGCATTCCATTGCATGTCATCAATTAATTTTTCTTGCATTCATTTTCCCAATTCTCTATTTCTAAACATCAGGTCCTAACTACGCAACCTGTGAACATTGTAAACAATCCAAATTTTGTTCTTTTTCTGAGAAAAACCTTTATCAAGACTAAAACGCCCTTACTGGCGTCTTAGTTCTTCTCTGGGTTTTTGGCTCAGAACCTTGTATTTGTTGTTTTCTTTCTATTTCACTTTTTGGAACTTCAAAATCTCACCAGTAGGACCAAGAAGCCCTTACTGGCATCTTAGTCCCTATTGACTTTGACTTTACAGTTTTCAAAATTTGAAATTGATTCTCTATGCTTCTATTTGTTGCTTTCAGTTTCCTGTTACAATTTGCAGAGTTCCTATTATTTCAATCTCTTTCATCTCAAGTGTAATTGTAAGCATAGGATATTGTGTTCATTACACTTTCTTTGGTTTATCCCTTGCATGAGTTGTACTACTTGGTGTCCTACTGTCAATATTGTGGTTAGACAAAGTGCAAGACTCATGGCATCCCACGATAAAACACTCATTGTGGATCTTGGGTTATCTAGCTCTCTTGTACTTATAGTGTTGGTACTAGTTCATTGGGTATGGACCATACCCTTGATACATCTTTTTCTATTCCTACCTTACCTACAAGTGTTATTCCAAATGTTCAAACAATGGTTGATCATATCCCTCAAGAGAACATAATGAAAATGCATGAAGACAGTTCATTTACAAGATAGTGTGAGTATTGAAAACATTTCCAACACTGTTATACTTGCCATATATATTCACTGCATGATGGAAAGTGATGAAGGACTGGAAGTTGTACGTAACATAGCTCAAATATTTGGAAAACATCTTCCTCCCACCACCAATGGTGCTCAAACTTCAAACAATGTGCAAAGCCAAGGAGGAAATCAAACTCCTCCCCCTTCAACCATAACCTCCATTCCCACCTATACCAATCCTCAAGTGACCACAATGATGCAACCAACTAGCAATATCTTTCATACCTTGAACATTTCCACTAGTTTCCCTTATACTTATGTGGCATCTAACCTTATATCTCCTCTCGTAAGCAATCCATTCACTTATCCTTCCAATACATACACACCACCACCATATTCACCTCCATCTCAAAACACACACAATGGCCTTATCATTAACCACCTTTTACATATCCTTTCATCCATTCAATGTCAAGTTTCCACCATAAATTAAAATCAAAATGGTCCACCTTCATACTATGTCAAAAGCAACCCACTATCTTTGGAGATATTGAGAACTTTGGTGCCACAAGACATAGAGATCCCTATATTTGAGAAATACGAAGGAAAGGGAGATCCTACTAATCATGTTAATGCCTTTACTACTTTGTGTAGTGACTTTATCCTTGAGGACAAAATTTTGGCTAAGCTTTTTCCTCGATCCTTAAAAGATGTTGCCTTGGACTGGTTTTCTACATTACCGAATAACTCAATTTGTTTATTTAATGAACTTGTTGAAGCCTTCATTAATCATTTCCAAGTGCATATGGTTCCTGAAATGAGATTAGCTGATTTGATGAGATGTAAGCAAAATGAGGGTGAAAAATTCATTGACTTTATTTCATGTTACCAATCGCTTTATTCCCAAATCAGTGTGAAGATTCCCAATTCTCACCTTCAAAAGATGTTCATATAAAATTTACAAAGCAAGATAAGAGATAATCTTACCATGATGAAATTCCCTTCCTTCATGAATTTATGCACCGCCCTTCGAGATTATCATAATTATGTAGGTAGTTGTGAACCGAAACCCACCTCTACCTATCCTAAAAAGTCTGAATCTTCAAACCAAAACACCTACCAACCTTTCAGAAGAAAAAAAAAAGTTTCTTTCAACTAAATTCCACCTCCCAACCTACCCAAGTAGCTGCTATAAAGAAGAGTAATCCTTATATCTTTGGGGATCTGCAAAGACAATTTACTCCCTTACCTGACACACTTCAAAACATCATGACCCAGCTATTAAACAAGAACATGCTTACCTTACCTCTCGTTCGACCTCTTGACCCTAGAAATCCATTACCTCTGAGCTTTAGACATAATGCCTATTATGCTTATCACCAACAAAAAGGACGTGATACAAAACATTGCAAGTGTCTTAAACATCTTGTGCAAGACCGCACTGATTCTAATCATATGCAAATTGGAGGTGTGAATGAAAAAGGTAATAAGTTTGTAGCTCCTCCTAACCAAAACTTGCAAATCTTTACCAATCCCATGCCCAATCATAATAGTTCATTTGTTAAGGCTAGTGAAACTAAGCCCGATGTGATGAATGTTGACACAGATGATGATAACATGAGCAATAACGAACAAAATCCTATGAATACTAACAACAAAAGTCCTATTAGTACAATGATAGGAGCAACTGACATTGAGCCTCGTAAATATCAAACCAGAATGCCTACTGACATTACTTTCTCTTCAGAAGAAACAATCAAAAATGCACCTGATGGTCCTCTTTACATAGCCGGCAAAATCAATAACAGGCCCACTCCTGGGATTTTAATTGATCTCGTCTATGGAGAGAATTTGATCATAGAAGAACTCTTATATGTTCTTGAACTCACTTAAGATAGATATGATAAACCAAAAGCATGGATTAAAATGCATGATGGTTTTGCTTGTGCTACGATGGGCTCGATCACACTCCCTTTACAAGTAGGACCTAAGAAATTAAATGTATCATTCTCTATCATCTCTAATTCAGATCAATTTTATGTGAAGTTAGGCTAAAAATGGCTTAGCTCCATGAATGTGGTCCCATTCGTTGTCCATAAGTGCTTAAAGTTTCCAGTCGGCAATGAAATATTCACTGTGACCCATAGTGGCTTTAGACCTCCATCTTCCCATGGAAATTTTTCCTTAGACTATTTTTGGCCTGAGCCCATGGAACCTATAAGATGCCATGAAGACTTCCTTTTCCTATCCTACCAAAAGTTTAAAGCAAAATACATAGCCAAGTTATCCCTTGAAAATTTTCCTCCACCTATGATCAAACCTCCACCCCTTGAAAACAATATTGAGCTTAAAGCCCTTCTGACTAACCAAGACCCATCCATCAAAAATCCTTTGCCTATTTCCTACAAAAGGCCAAGAGAAAACCAAACAATTCCTAATCCACCTCCTAAACAAATTTATAAAGCCAAAGAGAAAGTGGTTAAACAAGCTTCCATGGTTCCTTCTATTCTTCCCTCACAAGAAGAAAAGGAACCTATGGTTGACAAACCCGCTCCTACACAAATGCAACTTGAAAACCGTAATAAAAGAAACAAAATGCTAGAGAGCGTAGGTGTAGACATCGTGCTATTGCTCAAAAGATGAACACAGAGAACAACATAGAAAATAAAAATTTGAACTTGACAGAAGCAATAAATGATGAGCCTCCTCCCTTACCAGAACCAACAGATCCTACATCTCCAACACAACAAGCACTAGCACCTTCTACAGATATTATCATTTGTCCTCCTGTTGTGGTTAACTTGGATGACGATGAAGAAAATGTTAAAATTGATGTGCAAGTGCATAATGATTTGAATTTGTTATTTTACTCTTCCATGAGCTTAAATGATAACAACCGTAATTATCCTCCTAAACCAAGTGATGCACCATGTGTTGAACTTGGTGATTCTCCAAGTACAACACTTGATGTGGTTCCACTCACTAGTGATCTACATTTTGTATATACTGAACAAGACTGGGATGCAGATGACCAACTGGATGGTTGACTCGCATGTTCTTTACTAGTATTTTTTCTTTCCTTTTCACTTTGATTTTGGCTAATTGCATGTGTGTAATGTGATCTCCCATGATGTTCTATTTGATATTTCCTCTCTATGTGTGTTCCTCTATTTGTACCTAAATTCTTCTATATGTCGTAAGTTGTTCGCCTTTTTTCTTTGGTCTTTATCTTTCATTTTCCTTATCTTTTCTTTTCATTTCATTTTTGTCTTGTGTTTTCCTTTTGGGGATGATGCAATGCGTCGAGACACCCTATGTCTCTTCCATGTTGACCCAAAATATTTTTCGTATCTTTTCTTTTCTTTTCATTTTTGTCTTGTGTTTTCCTTTGTGGGATGACGCAAGGCATTGAGACACCCTATGTCTCTTCCACGTTGACCCAAAAGGTTTTTCATTTGTTTTTGCTCTCTTTATGTCATTCTTCTAGTTCTATATGTATTTGGGGAATGATGACAATTTTGAGCTCTCTAATATCATTGTAGCAAGAACATACTAACCCCAAATCCATATATCCCTTATGTGTTTCTAGGGGGCAACCCTCTTTTCCTTTTTCTTTTTCATGTTTTGACTACTTTAAAGTAATTGCTCACAGCATGGTGTTTGCAATTTCTTTAAAGTGGGGGCATACATTGGCATTATTTTGGCATGATTTCATTTACATTTATTTATTTCATGTTCATTGATGTGATTTTCTTACTTCATGCGATGTGTTTTTCTCTTTGTGGTGACATTGGGAATAATGTCCTTCAAGAGCTTGATCTATCTCAACATATTATATTCCTCTTAGTGGTGATGCGATGCACTGCATTCTCTAAGTTGTGAATCTTTTATCCTTTAATTGGTCCTCTCTTGGAGACATTAGGAATGATGTCCCCTAAGATTAAGACCTCACACGAACTAAGTAAAATCCCTTCAAACATCCCTCTTTCATGTTGTGTTGCATTTTTGTACCTTATTAAAGTCATGGAGGTATGGCATTATATGGTCCCCTGGGGCTCACCTAGTGAACAACTAGCTTCACTAGCCCTTGTGGGTGTGCATTTTTCTTTTTGTACCTTATTAAAGTAATGGAGGTATGGATTTGATATGGTCCCCTAGGGCTCACCTAGTGAGCAACTAGCTTCACTAGCCCTTGTGAGCGTGCATTTTTCCTTTTGTCTTTATCATATTCATGGGCGTATGACTTTGATATGGACCTCTTGGGGCTCACCTAGTGGACAACTAGCTTCACTAGCCCTTGTGAGCGTACGTTTTGTTTGCATAGTGGACAGCGTGTTCCACTTGTAAACCTCTTTTGGAAAAATAGCCTAGACCCGATCCACAACACATTGTATGGACAGTCGAAGCTTGATCCGCTGCATTTTTATTTTCTTTTTCCTTTTTCCTTTTTCTATATTTGATGGTGTATGCTTGCGATCTGGTTATGGCTTCATATATCATCTGCATGTGTGTTCCTTTGTGCCTATGTCAGTTTTTCATAGGATCTTGATCCTATGGGCTTAGCCGCCCTCTTGGTTATTGCCATCCTATCTTACTAGCATTTGTACATTTGAACCCCTCTTAATTACATGGTTGGCTACTTTACTGTGAGTTTCAAGCAAGTTCATCCTCTCACTAAAGTGGGGGCTAAATGTACTGTAGGAAAATACATACCCTTACATTTTCACACTTGTTTGGTCCCAACTTTCTTTGTTTATCCTTACTTATGTCTTAATTGGTCCTATTTTGCATCCACAAGCCTAATGAATTACAACTTTTAATGGCTAATCCCAACAAGCATCAATGGATAAGTGATAATTTAATGATTTTGGTTGTGTCCCTAATTTTTTGGTCAGGACTAAGACACCACCTAGGGCTTCTTTGTCCCCCAAAGGTCTTGGCACCCTTATTTCAAATGTGCCTTAAAGTGGCCCCTTTTTGGAGTTTGTGCCCCGAGTTTCATGCCTTAGGATTAAGACGCCACCTAGGGCGTCTTAGTCCCCCTTAAGGTATTTTTGGCATTTAATTTCAAATCTTGGTGGGATTTAACCTCCTTTAATTAATGAATTCATATGTTGGCTTGTTGTGGTGTAATTTTGGGATATTAAGCATAGATAAGTATAAATACAAGGTTCTTCCACTCATTTTTCATCTAAGCATTCAAGTATTCATTCCTCATAGAAAATTGAGTTGACAAGAGAATTCAAGAGTAATTCATCAAACATTTAGAGCCATCATCAAGATTCAAGCATCATGTCAAATATCTTCTTGCATCATGTTTGTTTTTGAGCTAAACTTTGTGATGTAAGGTTTTGATTCAAGCAAGCAATTCAATCCAATAACTATCAAGCATTCAAGCATTTCAAGATTTGCATTCAAGCTAGCCATTTCACACAAGTTTGCATATTTCATTACAAGGGTTTGGTGAGTTGTAACATTGCATGTTGTTCATTCATCATTTCCCTTCATTATTTTATTTCATTCCAAGGTTTAATTACCAACAATGGGTTTGACCAAGGAAAACCCCCATTTACTAACAATCAACAAGTTTTTCCTCTCTTGCATGTTTGGTGTTTGTAGATTTAGGTTGAATACTTGAAGATCATTTGAAGTGAAAAGTTACAAAGTTGCAAAGTTGCATTGCAAATTTATCATCTTCACAGAAACTCACCTTCAGGCCAAATCTGGAATTTTCAGGACCTAGGATTTGGGAAGAAGGAAGTGCAAACATTGAACCTCAAGATCACTTTCAGAGATTTCAAAAATTCAGATTGGGACTAAGTCGCCACCTAGGGCGTCTTAGTCCTCCAAGTGGAATTTTGTAGAGATTCTTTTGGATTCTATTTTGACATCTGAAGATTCTTCATTTCCCCTGAAAAATAGCAACAGAACTAAGTCAACAGTAAGGGCGTCTTAGTCCTCCCTAGCATATTTTGACAACATTTTTGCATTTCCAAAATCCTCATCACATTTCCAGACTTCCAAAGTACACATACACTACAAAAAATCCCTGTGATTAGCTCCCTTTTTTGCTTCCAACCATTGTTTTAATGTATTTTTCTCCAATTTTTTGAAAAATTCGAGCGCTATTTATCAGGATGGCACTATTTTTGGCATTTTTTGCACCGATCAAAATAATTAGGTGCTAAATTAGGTGCATATTAGCGCCTAAATTAGCTTTGATTTTTGCGCTGGCATTAGCGCCTAATTTAATGCCTAATTTAGTGCCTACTTTAGAGCCTTCTTTAGCACCTAATTTAGCACCTAATTGTTCTGATCTAGCAAGGATTAAGGGTTAAGGGATTAGGGGTGTTAGTAAAAAAATCCTTCCCCAATACTCATAGGCCTTCAATTGCTTTCCTACATTTCACTTGCATAAAAAGATCCCTCAACCCTCAACCCTAATCCCTCAACCATCAACCCTCAACCCTCAACCTTAAACCCTAAACCCTCAACCCCTATACCCTCTACCCTATACATTGGACCCTCAACCCTAATCCTTCAACCATACACCCTAAAACCTATACCCTAAATTCTCTACCCTTAACCATCAACCCTAAACCCTTAAACCTTCTACCCTCTACCCTAATCCCTCAACCCAATACCCTAAACCATCAACCCTATAGGTCCTAAACTCTATACCCTCAATTCTCAACCCTCTACCCTATACATTGGATCCTCAACCCTCATATATCTTTGTCCCTCCCTCCTCTTCTCTCCTTCTCTCTATCTCACTTCTCCCTCCATCTCTCACTCCATCCATCCATCCCTCTCTACCCTAATCCCTCAACCCTAAACCATCAACCCTTAAACCCTTAAACACTCAACCCTAAACCCTAAACTCTCAACCCTCATCCCTTAAACCCTAAACCCTTAAACCGGCCTCTACCCTCTACCCTCAACCCTCAACCCTCAACCCTCAACCCTCAACCCTCAACCCTTAAACCCTTAAACTTACATTCTGCTTTTAAACACAACCTATGACCTACAACTTACATAATTTTTTGTTTAAAGATGCTAACACTAAGACAGAACCACAAGGAAATAACTCCACAAGTAGTTGCATCAATCAATTAAAATGAATACAATATAGTAGAAAAATGAGAAGGTAAAACAACTTAGCTTCATTAATCATCAAGGTATAAACTACTCTACAAGTCTATCCAAAATGAGTTACAATGCTACTCCTGCTAAAAGATAACCCCAAAAATGAGTTACAATGTTGTTGGAAAGAAAGAATTAACTTCAAAAACTCTGTTTGAAATTACTTATGCATTTTTGAAACAAATGCCCCACACATGTCCTAGAAACTTCTGGTCGGATGTAGCAAAAAGGCCAAAAAAGAAGCTTCCAAAACTCCTCCAAAATGCCTCCAAAGTGAATAAAATTCAAGCTATGACCCAACCCATACCAAAAGCATGAAAAAACTGCCTCCAAAAGGTCTCATTCCCACCAAAATCTCAATCAAAAACAGCCCACATACTTTCCACATGTTGGTCAATCTGCAAACTACCATGAGAAGACTTTCAGAGATATTTTACACTTTTAGTTGGCTTTCAATTGCACCTCTTGGCACATTGGAGTTATCATACATTGTATATATTGAGAAAAGACTTAGTCTTTTTCTCAAAAAAAATTTCTGCCTTTGCATTATGCAAAGAGATTATCTTGTAACTCAACTTTTATTTACAATTTAATATAATACAACAGCTTTTACAGGTTATCATAGTTTGTCAGTTGCAAAATTTTCCTTTCATCTTTCAATATTGTCAAGTTTTCCTTCTAGATTTCATGTGTCATCCTTATGTTTGATTTGATAAGAAATTGAACGTGTTTCAATATTGAAACCTTTATTTTTTATGTCTCACTCATAAGTGTATGAATGCAATTAAGTTCAGTTTCACAGGTTATAAATTGTGCATATAATTTAGAGTTATCGTCTTTTTTGTGAAAACATTGTTTTTCCTTCAAAAAGAATAATTTCATTAAAGCCTTTGTATGAAATATTTATGTGATTGAACTGTTTAGATCTAGTTGTGCAGATAGAATCTTTGAGAAGTCCTTGTGAATCAGTTTGCAAGTTTATCATCTTTTAGGTGCATCACCATCATTTAATTCAGTTTTGTATTCCATTAAGCCTTCTATCATAGCATTAAATTATAAGTAATATGTATGGGAATTATGTAAAACACCTAGATCGAAGGCTATTTTGAGGAGGCCTAGGCTCTAATAAAATTAATAAGACCTCTTTATGAGCATCGTTGAGAATACAAGACTTCAAATTATACAAATTTTAGAATGTAATTTATAATACATGATCTTTATATTGGCATATATTTTATCCCTATTCTATTTCTATTAGAGATCCATGTGCTAATGGGGAACTTTGCATTTTATTTCTAATGGAAATCGCTAGCATGTGACCCTATAAACATTAAGGAGCATTAGAGCATAATTTTTATTAGCGGATCATATTTAAAATTAATGATCCTCAAATAAAATGTATAAGGCTCTAACTATAAGGTGTAAACCTTATTAAATAAATATGTATATCATAAAATTATATATTTAATTAATTAATATAAAATAGTTTTCCTAAATATTTATAATTTTATTATGTAAATAATAATGAAAGGTATCATAACTTCTTGAAGGGTGTAACTCTCTCACCCTAGATTTTAGGAAATTCTAGTGTGGGATATTGTATAGAATAAAATTTGATTATTGTAAGAATAGTTTTGATATTCAGTACTATTTGGGAGGGGTTTAATGTGAGGTCATTGAGTGGAAAGGAGGTAAGAATTAAGGCAAAAAACCTAAGGCATATCAATAGTGATAATACCATGCAAGTTATTAGTCGAGGCAATTATTTTTTAAATCAATCTAGAAAAAATACCATCGGTTGGCATAGGGAAACACCATACTCAAACCCTAAATCATTTGGCACATTTGTATCTTCTGAAAAAAAATGCTCGGTGGGCACCGCCACTGCTAGGGTTTTCTTGCTTGAAGCTGGCATTTCTTCATCATTCTTGTTGTTTTTGGGTCGAGCCTCTTCAAGAAAACATTGGTGAGCATTCTCTTTTCATTGTATATGCAAAAAATTTAGTATTTTTCCTTTATTTGAAGCATATTCTGGGGTTTTAGTCGTGGCTTCCTATCATTTTCTAAGTTTTGATTCTTATTGTATTTATCAAAGCTTCCTCTATTGATGTCTTCTTCACCTTGAGGTTACCATTATTGACTTTGATTGAGCTCGTGATGGCACTCTATGGGGGAAACCCATTGATTTTCTGTGAGAGAATATAGATTATGTTGGTTTCCTCCATTGAATGTTGTGGCCTCACCATTTTGAAAGCTTTTAAAATGCATTTTGAAACTTCTTTGCAAATGTATTCTGATTTTTTCTTGGTTGTATTCTAAAGTATACTCCTCTGGAATCATCCTATCTTTTTATGATTTTTCTTGGTATTTCAATGGCTTAAAATGGATATAAGGGTTCAAAACCCTAGCCTTATTTCATTTGAAACAAGAGCCACCTCAGTCAATTATACCATAGGATAATGTTGCTTCAAAAACTTGATCACTGCCATGACTGCATGTTTTGACTATGGGTATTTGCATCAAGAATCACAATGTATTTCATATACTTGGTACCCTCATTCCATGAAGCAACAATATGTTTACACAGGGATGAAAGCTTCACACTGGTACTGTAATTACCTCTTGACAGGATTTTCAAGTGACCTTATTACTTACCTTTCTGCAAAATAACATAGCTGTGTTTTTCCCTCTTGTATACAACTCCTCCTTGGGAACTTGTATGTTTTGACAACCTAGATCACTATTCTTTGAAACACTTTTTATGAAGAAAACTCACTCTTTCAATAGAAATAAAAGCATTCCTTGAGTCTGCACTTGAAGTACTTATTGAATATTCATGGTGAGGCTATTGTATCTTGTTTATATTCTTATACTAAGCAACGTTAAGCTTCCTATCTCCATTCACACATTCAAATGCAACTCAACATGATGTACTTGTAGCATAATGAAACTTAACTCTCATTTGCTCCTCATATTCTTTATATGCAATTATGTTTTAACATGAGCTCCTATAGACATCATATGAGATCCTTCACTGTTTTGTGTGTTGTTTTGATTGTGAACCTGAACTATGTATGCATGTTCACTATCACTCAAATGATAATGTACCTTTGTTGATTTAAACATATTGTATGGTAGCAAACAACATGTAATTTTCTCTTTTATTCATTAGCATTTGTAGATTGTACTATCTTGGCTCCTCTCTTGTAAATGAGAGGATGCAATATGATTGGCATGAGTCGTCATTTTTCAACCATGCCTCCCAACTACTTTTACTCATACCCTTGGTGTGACTGCAAGGGCATAAAAATTCAACTATATCCCTTTTGTACATTTTATGGCATAATACACCTCATTTATGCATTTAAAATAACATTTTGACATAAGTGATTTTATAAACATATCACTTAATCAAAATGTTTTACATTTTCAAACAAATGCAAAGGAATTGACTTACAAGGAATTGTCTTCCATTGTTATGATTGCACAAAAGTTAAGGGACATGCTCTCAATGCTATAGACTCTTCACTCCCTAGCAATGCCATATGATCTTTATGACTATCTTCCCTACTGCTCTAGACTATGACTAAGTACCAGTCATTATGCATTGTATCAAGACTGTCCTCCAATTCACCTCATGATTTGATCTCTTCACTATTAGGATGTTCACTGTGTTGCCTTATCAAAATACTATTGACTGTTATATACCATGTGAACAACAAAGGCATAATGACTACATCATTGTTGTGCAATATCTTGAGGACTGCATACTCCCTCATCATGTAATTTAGGACTATCACCTCCTATTGAGAGAAGCTTATAATTTTTCATACATATGATTTATTTTTTATGAAATGGTTGTTCCACCTTTGTGACTTTGTGGTGAATGCTTGACAAGTACTCACCTCAGAATTCTTGCAAACAATGAACTTGTTGTACTCAATATGCAACACTATTTGTCAGGTGCCTTGATGAATAGGTATATGATGAAATCTTCATGTTGGTTTGTTACAAATAGCATAAACAACAACATTTTATGTTGTCTTCGTCATAGTTAACTGCCTTCTTTTGATTGTCATGTATGTTTCTTTAGCACTGCCATTGTATCTCTCTATAATTGAACTTGATGCAAGAAAACTAGAGCAGCAAGGGGCAAGCAGCAACTGGAGGTTGGATAAGCAGGAGGACTAAAGCTGATGCAAGGAAACTCAACCGAGATTCGTCATTTAGGCAATGATGGGTCCCCCTTCTTTACATATGTATTTCCTTTTATCTATAAATGTATATTTTTTTCTTTATATGCATAAAATAGTCAGTCCCTCGGCTTGTGATGGACACTATACACTTATGATTATCAATAAAGACTATCTTTGCAATAAATGTTGACTCTCTATTGTATTGTATGAAATTGCATAATCAAATAATGTAGTCTTTTGATAATTTCTTTTATGCATATGAATGAAACTTAGCAAAAAAGAATGTACCCTTTTGTTTCACTATGTAAAAACATAACAGTCCTACCTAATTTAGCTAGAAGCAAAATCAGGTAACAATTCAATTTGAATCCATATAAAGATATTGAGATAGAATTTTTACTAATAGAATTGTACAAAAGGGATGCCACCTGGTAGATAATGATCAGGCTTCAGTTGATTTGGGTTATTTGGTGGTCTTATTTTTGCATTATTCATTCCATTGCAAGGTTTGAACTCTCAGGAGGCATCTCATAGGAATTTAAATCTAGAAAGAGAGTCATTCAAGGTAAAGCTTGCTCATTAATCACCCATTTCTTTTAATTTCTTTGATTGATGGATTGCTTTCATACCACAAAACAAAACTTTCATACCACAAACTGGACGAAAACTTTCATACCTGGTAGTGTGTACTTCATTTGCCTCCATAGACTAGACAAAAATAGTTTGCCCTAGGTCACCTCAAAATGTCAAGCAATAGAGGGAAGGGAGCAAAGGGAGCAGAATCTGGCCACAATGAGGTAATTCGTTGTTAATTTATAGATTTGTAAATGTTTCCATTGTTTCTTTGATTTTTAGTTTTTAGTTCTTTATTTCTAAATTTAAAAGAAGAAATTTATTTTATATATATATAGGGACATGAGACTGACAAAGATAAAGAGACATTGGCTTCCATATTGGGGGTAGAGGAAGTGAACAAATTGGATGGTGTGGACTTGAAAATGCTTGCCAAATACATAGAAAAATGATTAGTAAAGCCCTTGAAACATTGCAACCAAATCAACTGTGTCAAAGGGAATTAATTGATTCCCCAACTAGTCCTGGATCGAGCAAAAGATCCACAAGGAAATCAATAGCAATAAACTCTAAGAATGTGGAATGGGGAGCAAAGACTTCCAATGTCCCAACCACTCCTGGGACATAGACTTCTTCCACCACACCATGTTTTGCATCTTACATTAGTAGCTACAATACCAAGATAGAATATGATCATGTGGTTCAGGGGAAGTCTGAATGACAGATGTTAGAAAAGAATTTGTGAATATATTGAAGGAATCATGCCTTCAATGGTTCAAAGACCATCTACATTTTCCATTCTCAAAGATACCCATGCACCTGCAAAAAGTAGTTATCCATGACATGGAGACTGAATTTGGCACAGGTTGGTATGTAAAGAAGATAAAGCTATGAATGTCTCAAAACTGCAAAATATTTCGGTGCAACCAATCAAGGAAGATAAAAAAAACTCCCTCCTGAGCTAAGGCTCAAAAAAAGGCCAATTGATGTAAGTGTAAAAGTATGGAAAGAGGTTGTAATAGCATATGAGAAGTCTGATGCACGGAGGAAATCTGGTGAAGAGAGTACGCAGGTATTTGAATTTGCTCATAAGATTATATCAAATTTATTAAACGGTTTTTAAATTTTATTTGTGCATAGTTAAATTGAATTAGTATATGTTTTAGGACAAGGCCTCCAAGACTAGGGTTGAGAAACTTCGTGCCACGCATCACAATGCCCAAAAAGGTTTATAGGGCTTGATTTGTACATTTGTAAGTATATTTAATATGTTAAATGATATTTTTTTAATTTCCTACGAAAAAGTAAATGATTGCATATTAATTAGTTTAACTAGTCCATGTGCCATATTTTGACAGGAGGAGAAATATGGCTAACATCCAATGCAATTTGAAAAGGAAATGTTACAAAGCAAAAGTGGACCGATTTTGTAATCTGGATGGAGAACGAGGTATTAATAATTGACTTTCAATAACTTAGTTGGATATTGTTGTGTTAATATGTCAATTTGCATTTCTTGTGTTAAGTTGTTTATTGGATGTGTAGGATGAGTTCTAAAGTGCTTCTTTGTTGGCCCTAGATCCCACTCAATTGTCCCATTATTTCATGTTGAGGAAAAAAATATTGTTTTCCTTAAAGGGCAGTGGGTGACATTCATGCCTTATTTTCATCGTATCTTTTAATTAATGACTATGGTCTTTTAATATCTCTTAAGTGTCCTCATTTAAGTTATGAGTTGTATCATTTGAGTAACTTAGTCCCATGTTGATTCGATTTATATTTTTTTCTCTCAAACATGGTATCTCATGGAGTGCTTCCTTGAATTCCTGTTTCCATTCTACTAAGTGATCCACATGCATCTTTGTCATCCTTCCTCACGATGTTGCCATTAATTTAACATGTAAGAATATTTTTGATGCATCTTGGTAGGAATCCTATAGATCTAACACATCCTTGTAGAACTCCTTTTGCACCAAGTTCAAGTCATCATGGATTTCTAACGCATATTCCATGAAATCACCTATGTCATACCTTGCAGCCTTGTAGTATTCCACTTGATGTTTCAAGTGCTCAATTTCCTTCTTATGCCCTTCCATTTCTCATGTCATTTTAAGGATGTTTGATTCATTTGCTTGTGTTTTCGTGACCCTATTTGTAGCCCTAGCCACTAGATCCATATCATCTACATCCATTACCATTGCTTCCATGGCTTCATTAAATCTCAAGAGTATAGTATGACATGCAACTTCTTGATCAACATGTCAGGTACATGCTTGGGAAAAGTATGGGGTGCCTTTGTGGTGCCATAGATCTTCCTATATGTTAAAAACTCATATAGGGAGTAATCTTTTAGGTTCTCCAAGATTTTGATCATGTCTTCAGACAACCTAGGGAACCTTTTTCTCAAATAATAGCTCATGCAAGGGAGCAAAGAATCGGTCACAAATGTGCTCATATTTGGATGAATATTTGTGCTCCCATTGGTCCTAGCAATAAACATGGCCAAAACAACATGGGATGCTCCATGTTCAATTCATCCCCAAAGAATTTATTAGTTGCACAAATAATATAACACAAGGAAGAGGTATAGAATTTTGGCTTTGTGCCCACTAGAGGAGACTCGACTCTCGTTATTTCATTGCACAAAGTGAGTGACAAAACAACTACCTAGTTTAAAATTGGCCCTTCTTTAAGCAACATATGTAGCAATGAGACTTAGGATTCTTGAAAATGAGAAGCATCATTCTCCCCATACAACCTGCTAACTAGGGCCACTATGTTTTTTACGGAACCCTTGAGGTTGATGGAAGGGTACCATTTAGTGTTCCTAGAAGTTAATTGTCTAAATCCTCCTCTTGAGGTTTAGGCTATGTTTCAGGCTTGAAAACTAGGTACTTTTGTTGTAGCATCCACTTCTAGGACTCATGGGTGATGTGGCATAGGGCCTTGAACCACCACATAGATCTTATAGAGAGAGTGTTTGGTGTAAAATCCAAACCTAAGTCCTATAGAGAGAGGGGGTGGCGCTAGACTCCAAGCACCAAAAAACCATAAAATAGTTAACAATATGTATATTTAGCATTGTTTAAATCCAATCTAGTCATGTATGATATTTATTAAAGTTACCGTGGCATGAGAAATATGTGCTCTCCCTTTTTCTTTAAATTTCTTAATATCACTATGATCTTAGGATGTAATATTATTTTTTCCTTCATTCTCTGAATGTATTTGTATAAATGGTACTATGGGGATGGTTGAAGCACAACTCTGTTTTACATTTATGATTTAGTTTTTATTTGTAAGCAAGCTATGACATGCAACAATACTTGAGCATATAGAGAATAGTTCTTTAGAATATTTTGTACATTGATTATACTATTTTTAAGTGACCTTTGCAAAACAATCCTTGTACCCTAATTATTATTGATTTTCCTGAGTTAAATAATCAAGATAAGAAGTTTTCAGGTGGCTTTATAGTTTATTGGTAGTTTTCTCTCTTTAAACTCATATTGAAGCATACAAAGAACAGTTCTTCAAGACATTTTGTACTTTGATTATACTATTTTTAAGTCCTTGTACCCTGACTATTATTTATTTTGTTGAGTTAAATAATCAAGAAAAGAAGTTTTTGGGTGGCTTTATAGTTTATTAGTAGTTTTCTCTCTTTAAACTCATATTGAAGCATGTAGAATTTGTTTTGAGCCAATTTAAGTCTGAAATTGAATGACTCTGATTTGGATTTGATGTGGTTGAACAGTACTCGGTAACCACAACTATAGGGGAGATACATTGGCACAATTGAACCCTGCTCTGAAACACCACACTTCTTGATGGAATTGTTATAGGACTTCTATTCTTATGCAGAATTTTCCACCATCATGTACAACTAAATTTGGTTTCCCCACCACTTCATAGGATGCATTTTTGTGCCGAAGTAGTGTGTTCCTAGAAACAATGTCATCAATGGTTTAACCTCAAAATCCTTCACACATAGCAGGATGTAACAAAGGAATTTCTTCTTATCAAATAGACATATTGACGAAACCATATTCATTAAGTATAAGGTTATCAAGTTGTCTTAACCTCACACTTAACTTGGGAAAAATTCCCTAAACCTAGCTTGAAATACAAGCTATTGCTTTGTACATTTTATTCCTAGTTCCCATAATGTCTTTGATGTCTTCAGTTTTGGACTTGGGATGATTCAATTTATCAACTATGGAAGTTCATCTTTAAGTACCTTGAACTCACTCACCAAAATGGTATTGTAATGTTCAATTAATTTTTATACTCTTATAGAATATAAACAATGATTCTCTTTCTCAATTAAATACAAATAAATGTGGACATGTAAGTACATTTCTATGCAGGAACAAAATGTTTGTTCATTTTTTCTTCACCTTTTGTGGATAAATACTTGAACAACACTAAGCACCAGTATGATTGGAGAGGGATTTTACCTCGAGAACACTATCTCAAGAAGCAACTGGAGGTATGACTGAGTTCTGGCCAGTTATTGATCCCAAAATCCATGATTTTGTTCTTTCAATCAAGGGAAAAGTTTTTATTTGTTGTCCTTATGCATTTTCCTTTGAACTCTTACAAAAGGAGCTAAACAATGCATTGTCCTTTTGGTTTCACAAGCAACTTGGAAAGTAGACTTCAATTGGGCCACTCTTTGGATTATAATGGCACTTTCAGCACAAAACTTGTAGCTTTCACATATCAAATTGTTGGCTGAAGTTATTTGATTCCATGACAGAAATTAAGGAACTAAACCTATATTCTACAATAGGTAACAAACACAAGCACTCCCTTTAGGAATAAAAATAGAATATGAAAAGATTAAGAATATGTGGATGAGTCTCCAGGGAACCAAGGCTCGGTCATTGAGAAGTACGAGATATATAAATAAATACCAGATGTAGAGGTCCAATTTTTGTAGTCCAAAAGATTGAATATTTCCCTAAACTGTTATATTCTCATAGACAAGTTGTGTACAGGCAAGACTGGACTATTAATAATATATAAATAAAACAAAATTACCAATATTTATTCAAGTATATCTATTGGAAAAAAATATCTCTGAGAAATAAAAAAACTAATGAGAAATTTAAAAGTTATCTTTTCAAATTAAACTGTGATACAATCTTCTATAACCATCTGCGTCCTTTTTTCTTATATAATATATTTTAAATGACTTTTCAAATCAATACATTAATTTTCCTTTATAGTTATAGCTACGTTACGAATCTTGAGCGAACAAGATCAAAATAATAGGCTTCAATTATCAAGACCTTGATTTGAATCAATAATACATTTAGAAAACTTTCTCCACGTTGAGATAATAAAAAAAAGATAAAAAAACATGTGCATTGTCTTTGCATGGTGGGGTTGTTTGGTTCTGAAAGATCTCCAAGGGGTGTCTCTTCATGATCTTTTTTATTGTTTTTATTTGTTGATTATGAAGATCAATGGAACCTTTTTCATCGAGTAATCTAATTGATTGATGAATAATAGTGCAAGCGTGTGGTTTTTGTTGTAGCTAAAGTTTTCTAGCACTGTTCATCTTGTCGGAAGATAGCTAAAAATGTAGGTGATGACATAAATATTTAAATTTTATATTGAAGCATAGGGCTCCCATCTCGAGTTCAATGTAGTTCATCTCAAGCAATGGAGAAGAGGATTAGGTAGTATCTTGAATGGGATGTACCAATCATTTTAGTTAGTCAATCTATGCATCCAAATTCCAATCAACATAATCTTTGGGGTGGGTTCTGGGAAAATCTTAGAAAAATATTACAGTCTCGTTAGGTCCTCCCATCTTTTGACATATTATTTATATGTCAAAATAAATATTATTAATAAATGAAATTAGAATGATTTATTATTATTTTTTATTGGAGATTAAGTCTAGTTGAATGCAAGGTCTATGATGTTTTAAAGGATAACGTCTAGATTTTGTCTAGAGTGATTATCTTTTAATCCTTGAATCCTAACTAAAAGAAGTTGATTATTCATGTAATTTTGGTTTATGCTTGATGATGGTCCACTGATGTGATGAATCAAATTCTAGATGGTTTCAACTTGGCATATTTTACTAACGTTTATTAGAATTGTTGCATGTTTTACATCATTGGAATGACATATTAGTTGTAACTTTTTTGAACTTTTATTATGGTATGTGCACTTTGATATGATGTAATATGATTGCAGTTTCGTTTCATATGCTGTAATATTAGATATATAACAGAAAAATAAATTATTGCATGAAATAAATAATAACTTTTCATTTTAAATGTTTTTTTTGCAGAACACAGGTCTTCCAAAAGATCAAGATGATCCTCATGATATAGATCCAGAATATGTTGGTTCTGGTACAAATCACATGGCAGAGGATGATGATGACACAGATACAAAAGACACCGAGGCCGATGATGATGATGAGATAGTTGTTGGTAGTAGCTAGTGACACTCATGATCATATAGACTACATCATGGATCATTGTTGATATATTGTTATGATGTCTCTTTTCATGGTTACTATCATATGTATCATTTCACGGCCTGCAGTACCATATTATTGAGTTGTATCAATTTGACATGTATCATTTTGACTTATATCATTTGGACATGTATCATCTTCACTTGTATCATTTTGAGTTACATAATTTATCATTTTTACTTATATCATTTGTACATGTGTCATTTTGACTTATGTCGACTGTTGGACATGTATCATTTTGACATGTTATTGATCTACTAGCATATTTGACTCACTTGTTTTAGTTATGTATGATGATGATCTTATCAGTATTGACTTGTCAATTTATATATATTGAAAGTGGTCAATGATTTTTGGATGGATATTTATTACGTATGATAATTTTAATTTACTGCTCAGGATGGATGTTGTCAAATTCAATTAAATTGTAGATATTTGACTCACTTGTTTTAATTATAGATGATGATCATGTTATAATAATTATCTTGTTATTTAATCATATGAGTTAAATAATTAAATTACTTACTCTATAATCATATGAGATATTTAAGAGGCATGATATATTTAACCAATTAAATTGAAATAAAACAAATTAATTTAATAAATGGAAGCAAAACAAGAAGTATTTTTAGAAGAAAAAAAGGAAGCAACAATGGAATCCAAACTAGAAACAAACCAGAAGCAATCTTGCAAGCGAAACTTGGCATTATCTAGGAAGCAATTCAAGTAGCAAACAAAGAAGTAATAATGGAAGCAATTTTAGAAGCAACAAAAGATGCAATAATAGAAGCCATATTAGAAGCAACAAAAGACGCAAAAATGGAAGCAAAGCTAGATGCAACAAGTGACGTTATATCGGAAGCAAAACTAGAAGTAAAACTGGAAGCAAAACGGGAAGTAAAACTAGAAGCAAAACTGGAAGCAAAATTGGAAGCAAAATTGGAAGCAAAACCAAAAGCAAAACCGGAAGCAAACCTGGAAGAAAAATCAGAAGCAAAACTAGAAGCAAACCTGGAAGCAACACAAGAAGCAAAACCAGAAACAAAATCAAAAGCCAAACTAGAAGCAACAAAATTTGGCACAAAAATTCGACGCAAAAAATGGCGCCGAAGTGAAATGCAGCTTGGCGCCGAGTTTTGCACCGATAGAAGTGTCCAATTCATAAACTCAAATACTAAATTTCGGCGCTATTTTAGGTGCTAATTACCTGTTTTGTTGTAGTGATACCCTAACTTGTTGTTGCTTAATTTTATCATTTGCATTCATTATTTGGCTTGTAGTACTAGGTTTTGTAAGTTGAATGTTAAGTGTATTTTCCAAGATTTTTCTTGGTGGTGAACCCCTCAATTCCTAAAGAACCCCCTCCTAGTGTAATGCCCCGCCGCGTAAACCCCAATGGACAACAACTATGTCACAATTTTATTTTATTTTTTTCAAATATAAAATATATAATATATGCATATTAAGTTTCATTGCATGAGATTCAATTACATGAATACAAATTAATCACCTAATTCCTTTGCGGTGCACGAGGTAACATTACATATTCAAGCCCAAAATGAAAAGATAAACGAAATTCCAAAAAGCATTAGTTAAATCCACTCATTCATCAAACTATAACATTAAAGCATACACAAGAGATAGACCATTATGAACAAGATAAAATCCACTTAATAACCATACACATATATATACAACATGCTTATAAGACGATAACCACTATCTCTTATCACATGATTATAATGACACATTTATACTTTACATCTACTTCTAGCACAATACATAGATCAGATACATAAGTTTACATCATAAACTTCCCAACACATGTGGGAGTAATTCATCAATACACGATTATAACTGAAATAGATAATTAACATCTGGCTACAAGAAAATCTCTAGATCATGTTCCATCAGGAAGGCACTGCACTATACAAACGTTGGTGGGGAACCCAATGGGGTGTGTAGCATGTTCCACCCTACCACGTGGGTTTTAGAAAAAAACCCACCCCCCATGCTAGGAGATGACAAGGAAGAATCCTCAACTAAGGATGTCCAATAGACAACAACAAGACTCAACTCCAAACAAGAGTGACATGAGAATACATAGACAATACAACACCTATAGATTCCAAAATCATAATATCAATAGATCACAAAACATAGCATCAATAGACCACTCTCAAAGACTTATGAAATCAACCAATCATAAAGAGCCACTCTCCTACTGAAAACACTAGGTTCAAATCCACAAATCTATGGGTAGACAAGGTGCACAATACTAATAACACATCTCAACCTTAAAACATAAGGTCACACAACCCGTTCGCAGTAACCAGGTATCCATACTATATCACATATCTTGTCCATGGTAACCGGGTATTCAAATTGTCTACATCCACGTGCACTACCCAACACAAATCAAAATTTGGACCAACATATATAACAACCCCACATAGAATGAACTTATTTGGAAGACTTACAAAACCAAAAAACCCAATTGCCCAACAACGCAAACAAAGAAAACTCAATCAATAAGCAATTCAGGCATATAATTAATCTAACATTCAGATTCTCTAAATACAATCAAATCATCAATGCATTACTTGAAATTAATCAACTTAATTTCATTTCATTTACAAGCAATAAGAAAATTAACACTAATAGTTTAACTCCAATTTCCACAATAACACACACACAACAATAAAAAATCAATTTCTCTATAAAAATTATTTCATCTTAACTATTCATGCTTGCATGCACCAAATAATACATAATATTCATTTCTCTTTTAAAATTATAACATTATAAAAATAATTCATTCTATGCATTCGCATGCATCTATAGTCAAGATACATTTAAATAAATATATATATTAACATTTAAATATTTAAATATTTTATTTACAACTTCCAAATGTAAAAATTAAACATATATATTTAAAATATCTATTAAATCAAAATAGCCAATTAAATAAATATATTTAAATATATATAATTAAATATTATTTAATAAATTAAAAATAATTTACTATATTCAAACAATACTGATCATAAAACTAGTGTGTTGCAACTTTAATAACTTTTTATTTTTGAATCTGAGTTTTTCTAAAAAAATTATTGAAGGTGCGCCACCAAGTCTTTTAAAACATATAAAAAAATCAGCCATACCACATTCGTAAATTTTGAGTTATGATTAATTTAGTGACCCTCTCTCTCTGCTATTTTTTTTTAATATAAATTTTTCTACAGGAAAAGATTTACTATTTTATCAGAGGATTTCATTTTCCCTAACTTATCAAAGGATTTCATTTTCCCTAATTTATCAGAGGATTTATTTTTTTCAATCATACAAAGGTTTTCTAAATTATCTATTGTTTTCTTTTTGAATTTCTTACTATTTTAAATTATTTTCCCTACATAGGATCTAAAATTTTCACAATCCTTCTACAAAGGTTTCCAAAATGTCACAACAAATTAACAAACAGTATTTCAAAATATATAAACAAATCATATATTTTTTTTAATTTCACAAAACCAAAACAAACTTCTATAGTTTTGTACAGACAATCTTTTAAAAACACAATTTAAACAAACGTTTAAAATAAGGAACCTGGATCCTCAAACTCAAATTGATGAAGATTGAAGCTGAACCTTCGTATTTCAATTCTCAAGCTTTTCCCAAAGATTTCCTCTTCCAGAAGATGTGCAAAACCATTCTAGCCAAGAATTTCTCTTAGAGTCTTTTCCATTTTTTTTTTTCAAAAAACTTCACACAAAATTCCTGTATCCATTCCCGTGAAAAAACCAGAACAATTTTTTTTTCTTTCGCATTAATCCCAATATTCTTTTTTTTTTAAACCCAAAAATCAGAATAAAATAGCAATTTTCTATTCTCTCTTGAGTTTTCAAAAATAAACTGGACATGCATTTGTTCTTTTTATTCTTTTCTTGATTTTTCTTTTCCAAATGAAATCTTTAAATTTTAAATTTCTATTTTATTAATTTCAACTCATAGTTGACATATTATTAATTATTTAAATTTTTTATTCTATTATTTATTCTCAACTTACTATTTACATTAAATTATCAAAAATGTCAAGTTTTAAAATTATAAATAATGTTATTTACACAATTAATTTATTTATCTTTAATTAGTTACATAACTTTTAGTTTAACACTTTTAAATTTTAATAAAGTTATTCCCAATAACTAGCTAATAACACTTATTTTAATTATTTAAATTAAATAATACTATTAATTCACTCAAATACATAACAACACAAACATTAAATAAATAACACAAATACAACTCACAATAGACAACTATCACATAATACAGAAATAACCAAAGTCAAAGACACACAATACCACTAAACTCACGATGGGTTGACAGAATTGAGATGAGGAGATTTCCTTGTCATATTTGTTTCAACATCATACCCATTGGGATAATTTAATGCTCGCCCTGTCCTGCCAAAGCAGGTGGAATCAAAACTTTATTTCTGCAATTCCTACATACAAACAAGGTTGTGTACACCATATATATAAACAAATGCATCACATTGTGAGAAGGAATCACAATGTAGCAAGGCACTCGTGAACAAGTGGTGCTACATTGTCCCCTCACCAAATCTATAATAACAACTACAACATCAAGTATAAAGTAACATTGTTAAACTAAACTGATCATATTATATCATCATGAAATAATTACTAGTCTATTGCATAACAACACAATACTACATCTAGATATAAGCATACCCAATTAAATTCAACCACAATGTATCATCATAACCTCAATGTCATAAAAGAAGTATCATGAGCAACAAGTAAGTTAAGCTATCCAATTAAATCTCTGCATCATAGCAAAACAATGTACCTCATTCCCACAAGAGTACCATCAAAAGTCCTTGTTCCATCTTCCTTTTCAGATTCCTTAGCTAGACTACCTACACATTCCAAGTGAGAACAGAGGGGCACTACACCTAGGCCTTCCTTGTTGAGAATTGACTCACCTTTGAGGTCGATAGTCAATCCAATTTGGGATCCTAGGACATATTTGAGTGGCAGTTGGAGAATAGTGGTACAACAACATCACTCATTTTTCATATTGTTCAACTATAATCAATTATTCCCCATTGTTTATGCATCCAAAGAGTTGATTTTATAGATGTGTGAAGAGGTCTTAAGCCTAAACAAGGCTTCCAAAGATGAATCTTCAATCCAAATGACCCAATCCTTGAAAATCATCCATAGAGTATGAAAGGACACGTGTTTTGGCTCCAATACTTTCCCTCCATCTTGGGTGCCCAAGCTTAGAAGATAAACATTGCATTAAATGCAATAAATGATGGAAAACCAAGAGACACCTATTGCCTATTTCCAAGCACCCGCTTGGAGTACCAACAGTCACTCATCTATCCTTTCCTGAAGTCTTTAATTATCCCATTCTAGTCATCCACATGTGGGGAAAATAATATTAAATTATTTTTTTCCACAAGTCACCTTTATTGCTGCTAGTGGAACCCATCACCCCTTATGAATGTAATACAAACAATTGTGAGAAAAAATATTACAAAATATTTTCCCAATACACCCTAAGTTCCTAGAGACACTTTCTAAGGATGTTGGATCCATGACATAGGATTTACAAGGTAGATGACACCTTAGTCCTAACAGTCTCCCACTTGACATCATACATTGTAAATACACCCATTGGAATCACAAACAATGGAAAAATATATGTTAGCCAATCATGTACCATCTGAATTTTCACCATGTTCTCATGCTCCAACAAGATACCTACAAAATCAACTATAATAACCACCATAAAAAAAAACTCCTTACAACCTCCAATATGTCACTTATGGAAGAAAAAGGAACATACCAAGGTGAAACATATCAATTGTCACTGCAACCTACACCAATCTTTACCTGAACACAAGCATCAAATCCAAATGATAAAAAAGGATTTGAGTAGTTACCTTAATCATACTAACTAGAATAAAAACCATAGTAAATTATAACTCATCCAAGCTAGCTATGCCTCAAACTAGGGTATACAAAACATAGATAGAATATTATGTTGGATCAACATACCAACCCAAAAAACTATAATCAAGTCTTTGTATATCCATCCTCTTATCTCAATGCAACATATCAATGAACAAATAACCATAGACAAGGCCAACTAAAAAGTCTACATTAACACTAAAAAACCTCATGGATATAAATAGTCTACATCCAATTCATCCCACAACAATCAAATGGGTGATAAACTCACATAGTTGTATAACTTATAAATTTAAATCCAATAAAACATGCAAACTCATCATCACATCAGTAAATAGCAAACCAGTATATCAAAGAGGATAATTATACATATATCAAGAAACTCTCATTGTATGAGTAATGTCAAATATGAAAATAGATCAAGGCATACCAATTCTACCTATAGTACTTCACATATAGTGGATGTGGCTAACTCCTCTATTTCATAGTGTTAAGTAAACATACAATGATAAGAAAATCCTACAAACAAATATGTTGCAATACCTCTCTCACCAATAGTCTCCATAGCTCTTCCAATTTATTCACTCTCAACCATGTCAATAAAAACATCTAGGAAGAATACCATGACCAAAGAAACAAATTGAAAATCAAACCATATCCTTGTTCCACACTAACATGTACCAAGTTGTGTAATGTAATATCTCCTTCGCCATTCTGAAACTAAAATAATATCAACATCTAGCATTCAAATCAAAAGAAAACATGGCAAAAATAGATGTAAAGCTCTCATATTGAAGGTAGATCAAACCAACCAATCATTCCAACAACAAAGGAAATATACCCAAAGCCACAAACTATTTCCTATACCTCTCCAAATAAGTCCTCATAACTAGATCCATAGCTCATGACTAAACAAGGAGAACAACAAAAATCTATAAACCATACATCTTCTTCTTAACAAGTCTTCAAAATGTTTATATTCAAGACTAAATCATATGAAAAGACAAGCTACAAAATAAAGAATGCATCTAATAATCGGGTAGGCAATATCTCTCAAATCATTCACTTGTTGATACCAAGTGAATTTGATACCACTTGTAATGTCCCTAATAGGAGTTATACCAAATCTATTCTAAATTATCAATTTTCCAAGCAATGGGCCCTAGAGGATACCTTGAATTGATTTAGTCCCTTCGGGTTGCTCAATTATGGGTCACATGAAGGAGGATGTTGATAGGATATCTCGGTCTCTCCCTCCTCACATGGCGCATGCCATGCATATGAGGGGGTCCCCTAGGCCTCATGTGGCACATGCCATTCATATGAGATGACCTAGTGAGACTCTTAATCTCCTTGTCATTATCCTTGTTCCATTTCCCATGATTGATCCTCCCCTCTTGTTACACCATGGTAGGAAGGTGAGATTACAATGGTTACTCCAGTTATCAATCTAGACCCAAAGGCAGTACCCTTTGATCCCAAAGGCAAGTACCCCCTTGGAATTTTGTGGGCTCATATTCTCCCCCCCCCCAAGTGGCATATCTAGGAGAGACCCCTTTGCCACATTCCCTTTGTAATCCATTTTCCTCAATCATGGTGCAAATACACACATAGTAATTTAATTAGATTCTGACTCGCAAATAATCCTATCAGCAATATCAAATTCAGACTTGCAAATAGTCATATCAATAATATCAAATGGAGTATGATTATGCTAGCATAGAACATGATAACCTTGATCTTATTTAGCCATCTATTATATCCTCTAATTATTCCATCACAATTACATCAACTTACAATACAAACTGATTCCTTTATTATCAGTAGGTATCTTACTCTTTATCTCCTTAATCCATCTATTCTTCACACTTAGAAGTTATCGTTAATGTAGGTCAACAAATGGAGATCCATCACATTAAGGCATCATTATTTATAAGGTTCAATAATTATTGCAAGCATCATTATTGCATAATAGAATATAATACATATATATGTATTTGTATATATGTGTATAACCATTATTAATTAGTTCTAGCCTAACAATACTCACCCTTACGCGAGCATACATATTATCTATATTTATACACTTATATATATATATATATATATATATATATATATATATATATATATATATATATATAATATTATATTATACAATAACTATGATGAAAATAATAAGTATTACTAGCAAAATACCTAATTTTACTCAATAATTATCATAGACTTTTCATAATCTGTTGATGCAGGAGCATCCGGGTAGATTGGCAATCAGCATCAACCAAAAATAAGTTTCAGGTTTGAATTCAATTTTGATGTGTTTTGGGGTTCATTTGACATCTCTTGGCTTTGGAAAGCTCTTGGTGTGTTCAAATTTGCATAAAGTCGATTTTTATCAAATCATCATTTTAAGGCTCTACAAGCAGTTTTCAAAAATTATTTTTCAAAAAAATCGTAAGGATTGGAGTAGAATACTTTGGTAGGGGCATTCATGGAGGTGGCATGTGAAATATGCAAAAAGAATTAAAGTCATACATTTTTCAGTTTGAGAGATTTTAATGCCGAAAGTTTGTTAAAAAAATTGTTAACAATCTACGAAAATTTTAATATCTCATGATTTTGGAGGATTGGTGTAAAATTATTTTGCAGGGGTCCATAGGGTACTATTCCATGCTTGCACGCCAATTTTTGTGTGAATCAAAGAACTTTCATTTTTTCGCCTATCTGCACCCTATTCGACACTTCCAGCGTACCAATTTGATCAATTTTATTGTGGAAGGGTATTATGAGGGTCATGAAAATTAAATATCAGTTTTTATTCCTTCATTAACTATTTATCTATTGCATAAATAATTTGGGGGGCATTTGGAGCATAAAAGAGACAAAAATCAAGATTTTTGATATTTTAAAATGCCCAGAATAGAGAAAAATGCCTTTGGGAGTAAAGACAGCACCTATAGGAGTTAATGGAGGCTTAAAATGTCTCATTTAACATTGTATAAACTTAGGATATGGATAGCTATGCTTGGGGAGAGTGGGGTACCCATTCTGGAGCAATAATTGATAATTTTCAATGCATTTTTCGAGTGTTTTTGAAGAAAAATGTGGGAAGAAGTTTATGAGGAATGGGATGGAGAAAAATACCTCTGTAGAGGTACTCATTGGGAGTTTTGGTTGCAAGTTTGAGCAACACTAGTGAAGGAAAGACAAGGCACTAGTGTGTGAAAGGTGTAGAGATTTTGGAGTTGTGTGAAGGTCTGAATAGCAATAAGAGAGCTTTGGAGCAACAAGAAGAAGCTACAGGAAGAACATTTGTGCAAATTTGACTTTAAAAATGTATTGAAAAATTTGTATTTGTATAAATTTGAATGAAATAAGTTTTAGATTTGATTTGAAGTGGTTTCTCTCTTTGTTTAATCTCTTTTGTTTTGTGAGTTGTGGATTGGGGTGGTTTTTGTTTGCATCAATGGTATTAAAGCTAGAGGTTCTAAGTGCATAGGCAGAGCATCAAACGTAAGACATTCTATGCCAGGACCCGTGGGTGGAGAATGAAGTTAGAGGGTTAGAGTGTGTAGACAGATCATCGAGCGTGAGACAGTCTATACCTAAAAGGATGGGATGGGTCATGAGGAGGCTCGTACGAATTTTGTTTTGGGAACAATATTAGGAAGAAGTGGAAAATAGGAAGCACGGTGAAGAGTTTTAAAAGCTTCAGGTTGAAGTGAATATATTAGAAAAAATTTTAAAGAGGAAATGAGAATGTGGGAAGAGAGATATGAGAAGAAGAATGTTCTCTTAAAAGAGGACAGCAAAAAGAAGAGCAAAAAGAAGAGCAAAAAGAAAGAGTGTTGCAGCCCTTTGGTAGGGGTTGAATGTAAGAAAGAATATGTGGGGATAGCCCACACAAGTGAAGAAGATGATAACGTAAAAGTTACATAGATAACATGTGAAGTGGATGAAGAGGGTTTGTAATCAGAAATTGTGAAGATAGATGGTCCTAAATTTGACAAGTGGGTTGGTGAGGAAGAGCATGATCTCTTGTTGAAATAAGAAATGAGGATGATAGATAGGTTATTTCAGAGGCAAATGTTGGATGAAGTTATCTTCAGTGCAAACAATAAAGAAGAAGATGCAACAAACAATGGTCCTTTGGAGGATATGACTACATGGGAAAAATTCGAACAACCTTATGAAAATGCATACATGAAAGGTTTTGAGGATAAAGAAAATGATGTTGGAGCAGCAAAGAAGGTAATTTTTGGTTTTAAATTTAAAAATGTTGATTGTTTACCCTCTAAGGAAGAGATTGCAATAGTAGAAGATAAAGTTGTTGTTGAAAATGGGTATGTGAATGTTGCATATTTGTATATAGAAGTTGTAGATGATGGTGTAGGAGGAACTTGGTGGAGGTGGTTGGTTTGCAGTGTGTTGGATCCCACAAAGAAAGATAGAAAGGAAGAAGAGATATGGCGAAGAACAATGGTCTACAGTGGATGTGAGTCCACAAGAAGAAGGATGAATAGAGTGCACACTTGGTGGAGGAGGACAAGAAGAATCTCAACTAAGTGTTGGAAGAGGTGAAGGAAGAAATTCCTTTTATCTAAATCAATGATGGAGTTCGTTGTAGGTTGTCCACAACCTGGAAGAGTAGTCCTACTATTCCACTCCATTTTGTGAGTTTTACTTAGAAAAATTTTTCCTACCTGGCATGTCTGATGCAGGAGCATCTAGGAAGATTGGCAATTAGCATCAACCAAAAACAAGTTTCAGGTTTGAATTCAGTTTTGGTGTGTTTTGGGGCTCATTTGACATCTCTTGGCTTTGGAAAGCTCTTGGTGTGTTCAAATTTGCATAAAGTCAATTTTTATCAAATCATCATTTTAAGGCTTTGCAAGCAGTTTTCAAAAATTGTTTTTGGAAAAATCATAAAGATTGGAGTAGAAAATTTGGTAGTCGGCATTCATGGGGGTGGCATGTGTAATATGCAAAAAGAATTAAAGTCATACATTTTTCAATTTGGGAGATTTTAATGCCAAAAGTTTGTTAAAAAAATTGTCAGCAATTTACGAAAAGTTTAATATCTCATGATTTTGGAGGATTGGTGTAAATATTTTTGTATGGGTTCATAAGGTATTATTCCATGCTTGCACGCTAATTGTGTGTGAATCAAAGAACTTTCATTTTTTCACCTATCAACACCCAATTCGACACTTCCAGAGTACCAATTTGATCAATTTTATTGTGGAAGGGTATTATGAGGGTTGTGGAAATTAAATATAAGTTTTTATTCCTTCATTAACTATTTATCTATTGCATAAATAATGTGGGGGGCGTTTGGAGCATAAAAGAGACAAAAATCAATATTTTTGATATTTTAAAATGCCCAAAATAGAGAAAAACGCCTTTGGGAGTAAAGACAACACCTATAGGAGTTAATGGAGGCTTAAAATGTCTCATTTAATGCTAAATAAACTTAGAATATGGATAGCTATGCTTGGGGAGAGCGGGGAACCGATTCTGGAGCAATAATTGATAATTTTCAATGCATTCTTTTGGGGTTTTTTTGAAGAAAAACATGGGAATAAGTTTGTGAGGAATGGGAAGGAGAAAAATACCTCTGTAGAGGTATTCGTTGGGGGTTTTGGTTGCAGGTTTGAGGAACACCAGTGAAGGAAAGACAAGGTACCAGTGTGTGAGAGGTGTAGATATTTTGGAGTTGTGTGAAGGTCTGAATAGCAGCAAGAGAGCTTTGGAGCAACAAGAAGAAGCTATAGGGAGAAAATTTGTGCATATTTGACTTTAAAAATGTATTGAGAAATTTGTATTTGTATAAATCTCAATGAAAGAAGTTTTAGATTTGATTTGAAATGGTTTCTCTCTTTGTTTAATCTCTGTTGTTTTGTGAGTTGTGGATTGGGATGGTTTTTGTTTGCATCATCTACATAAATCAGAATGTGGTTATATATATTTATAGAACATACCTCTATCGGTAGTTTCTTACTTGGGATATGTTTTAATATATTATTTGCTTACTCCACGATTTGTTTAGATCAGAATATCCTCCTTGAAGTGATTTGGTGTTTCCCTTTTATGCAAAATATATTCATACATCAGTTAGAATATGTTTTTGATATTCTTTTCTTTATTCCTCCATTCCTTGATTGATGTCCCTATGTCTTGGCTTGGTCTTTCCTTTATAGATCATTCTCCAAGAGTCATGTGCATCCTTTGACTAGGGATGTTTCTTCATGCAATTGCCATGCCTTATGACTAAGGTTCCATCATGTCTTTTCAACTATAACCGCTACATCCTTTTTAAACTATCTGATGTGTTTAGAGGTTGCTTAAGAATTGGTGCTTGGTATCATTTATATTTGTTTGTTTTATTTTGTTATTTGTTTATCTTAGTCAACAAAAGTAATATCTATTATTTTATTTTTTCTATGTTTATTTGTTTGTATTTAATATTTCGTATTTCAATTATTAAAGTATAATAACAATATATTATTATTTTAATTCAATGTATTACAATCTTTTATATTGATGTATAATGATTATAATATTTAGTATTTATATTTTGGTAATTACAATATTATTTTTAATATTTATAATTATAATATTATCTTTGATAATTGTAATAATAATATTTAAATACTTAATGTTTTTAATGTGTATCTTGTTTATCTTATTTTCAATGCTTTATATCTCAATGCTATAATTTCGAGGGACATGACAGTTGAGTATACCAAGTGTGGGATACAAGATTGCCTTGTGCATACAACACTAAGAAATAACAATCTTCTCTTCAAGTCCATAATGGATTAATGATGAAGTAAGAAAAACCACCATTCAAATATTTAACATCTTCAAACAAAAAAACATACTCACAAGAAGAAGAAAAAACATCTGAACCCAAATGGTATGAAATTCAAATTATTTAAACTGCTGCAAATATGCACAGAAATTTCTTGACAAACCATATTTTGGAAATTATTTTGAATATTCAAAACTCTTTTATTTATCCTGAAAACTTTTACAATAGAAGCTCCCACATTCAGCTACAACAATACATGATCACTATATTTTTTTTATCAACAATACCATACTAATTTTTGAGCCAAAATCTAAAAAAAAAACCTTCTTGCAACTCATTTTGCATTTTCCTTTCTTCTATAATTGGGCATTTCAATTTCTCATTTTTGGAGCTGCCAATTAAGAAATGAAATCACTCCCATATATTTTCAAAACCCCCTGCAAACCACTACCTCTATTCAGGAAAAAGATACATGCATGAATGCAACTCCTTGCTACATGTAACCTCTACTGCAACATGCTTGGTGAATTAATTTTTCCAAATGCACACGGGCATTAAAATTATCTTCCAAACCATTATTTAATATTCCAAATTTTATTTTTCCCAGGTTGGGCATTGGGTTTTCTTTTAATTTACATATTTTGGAAATTTAAGCACATTAAATGTGCAACCAACAATTCACCCAATAACAGACTTTGAGCCAAAAAATAAAATAATGGTTACAAGTGTTGAAAGGTTGCCTGTAACAAGAAACCACACAGAAAAAAAAAAAATAAATAAATAAATAAAATAAAATAAAATGTTTTTGGAGATGCAGGATTGCCTGGTACCCCTAGATGCTCCTGCATCAATTCATATCCATAATCAAGTGTAGGCTCCTTGGTCTTTCTATTAAAATCTTAATCAAAGAGTAACCATCTCAACATATGATCCTGTTATATGAATTTTTCCCCAAGAGAAGAGAAATTTAGGAATAACCCTTTAAAATTAAAAAGGGAATATAAAATAAAGGATATTATGATCATTTGGTTAAAAGAGATATTAATAAAGAATATGTATAAACACTCTTTGAAAAGGAAGAATAATTATTTATTTCAATAATTATTAAAAGACAACCTTTTTATAAAAAAGGTGTGATGGTTTGGAAACCACCCCTTAAAAGGATATATAAATCATTCATCTGAGACATGGAATAAACATTCAAGTCATGGAGAGCATTCAAGAAAAGAAGAGAAAAAGGAAAAGAGAACTTGAGAAGTGTTATGCCTTGCATAACCACCCCATTTTATTCTGGAACAAAATGGGTCCCCCTTTCTCTTTCTGGTTTCTTTTTGCTTTTGGTTACTTGCTTTCCTCTTGGGGGTACTTATGTTTTCTGCCTGGGTTTGTCCTTTGTTTTGTCTGATTTAAATCTTGGTTCTGTCTCAACTTGAATTGGTTTCCTTCTTGCCAAGTATTCAATGAAATAATTATAAACAACAAGATAGTTTATTTTAATATATTTTATATGCTTTGGGGACTAATGGAAGCATTTGTTTTGCAGGATTAAATCCTACACTTGATGATATTTTCCAAGGGAGCTCAACTGGAATGCATTCCCCAATCCAGTTGGTCTTAAAAATTAGCTAAGGCAAAGGTCAGCAGGACCCCAGAGATGTCACAGCGAGTGAAATTCATGTGCAGGCAACTATCGGCAAGACATCAAACAGGGTCCTAGCGACTAGGAGCTTCCCATCGGCATGAGATTTTTCCTTCAACGAAGGGTCTCGGTGAGATCCTTATGTCTCACCGACCGGCGGCAGAGAGAATACATATCGGTGGGAGATTTTGACTTCAGGGTGAAGTCTCAGTGACTTCTTTATGTCCTACCGACTAGCAAGGGTCGGGCTGACACTTCGGCAAGAGTTATGTCTTTGGTGGAGGGTCTCCCCGAGTGTCTTTATGTCTTATCGACTTCCAATAAAGGTATGCCTTTCAGGGAAAGACTTTCCTTCGAAGGGAGGTCTCGGCGAATACATTTGGTCACGCCGACAAGGCACAAAGGGGGGGGTCTATCGGTATGACCACAAGGGAGGTCTCGGCGACAACAAAGTTTGGCGAAAGGAAGCCTCAGTCAGTGTAAAGTCTCAGCAACACGAAGGAAGCTCGTCAAGAGGAAGGTGGCTTCGGCAAGATTTCTCGCCGATAGAGATCTCTCGGCGAAAGGTCTCGTCGATGATCCCTAGTCTGGGCGACTACGAAGAGTTTCACCAAAACAAAATGGGCTCGGGGAGAAAACAAAAGGGTCGCTATGATGTCTCCCCGACAATGGGATGTCCCACCGAAAAAATAGAGCTCGACAAAGGATCATGCCTTCGCCAAAAGGTCTTGGCGAAGAAAGAAAGTTACACCGAAGCAAAAGGGGGCCTGAGCTCGGGGGAATAAAAGGAGCTCGGGGAGACTCTGGGCAGATGGAACGGGTTCGGTAAGATGTCCTGCTGACCCGATGGTGTCTCAGCGAAGGGAGGTGCTACAAGGGCAACTCACCATAGCCTCTGGCCGACATTGAGGGGTCATGCCGAAACAAAAGGGGCGGAGCTCGAGGAGAACAAGAGAAGTTCAGGGTAAGATCTCCCCGAAGTGATGAGGTCTCCCCAACATGAGAATGGACCCGCTGGGAGATAAAGAGGACTTCGTCATGAGGTCACAACGACAAGCAATAGTCTCCCCGACATGAAAAAGGTGATCGCTGAGGGATCCTGAGGTTCGCTATGATGTCCCACCTGTAGAAGTTGAGAAAGCCAACTTCACAGACCCCGAAAATCACCTGCATGCAAATAACCTATCACAGAAAGAAGAGATGGAGACAAACAAGCAAGGGTGCTCTGAAAGCTGAAAAATGCATTCATCCAAGAGAGATAAATTACGATGATGAATCCTTATAAAAGGATATTGTGCAACCCTAAAAGAAACCCTAATAGGTAGACATTTAATAATTAATATAATTATTAAATGTCACAAAATGCAAACTAAAGTGAAATCTTAAGAGAGGAATAAAGGTAATTTAATCAACATGATTAAATTAAAACCTTTACTCTAACACCCCCTTAAGATGAGCAAAAGTGCAGTTACAAACATGTGCAAGAAAGCAAAGGTAACTACAATGCAAGAAAGTAAACTTGGGTCCCAACAAGGCCTGATCAGGTACCCAATTACAACCAAATCTCTGTAAAGTGGAGAAATAGAGAAAACCTCATGGGAAAAACTCTACTCCAAAAAGAGATGAAAGAAATAAATGCACTAATAACAGAAGGATAGGAGGTGGATAACATAAGACCCCCCATAGATAGCTTCTATCATATAAGTACATGTACAATGGTCTCCATAGGAGAAAAAGAAAGAGACTCGAAGGCCCCCCCACAATGAAGAAACTCCTGTCGCACATATGGATGCTTGAGGTAGAATCCAAAAAGAGATCCTAAAGCGGAATATAATATTCCTCCCCTTGGGAAGAAACGGATCCAAAAGGACAATGTCGAAGAAACCCTGTGAAAAGAGAAGAACCAAGATGTCTCAAGATGTGTGCCATGATAGGATGCTGAAGAATCTCCCTATCTGAACTGAAACAAAAGATGTCAAATCCAAACTGAATGAAAGACTCAAAAACTACAACCTCTGAATGCATGGATGTTGGTGGGCTAACAGCTGGAATATGGCTGTCAACAAAGAGGAGCTTAAAATCCTCAAAGTAATCCTCTAGATCTACAATATAGGACTCTACAAACAAAGACAAAATGCCTGCAAGATAAGAATCCCAAGTAGCCATGTCTGAGAGATGTATGATGTCTTGCTTGGCTGAATCAATAGGAGCCAAAGAAGAGGAAATATCAAACTGATCAAGAACAACAGGAGAAGATGTTGATACAAGTATAATCTCAGTCTGAAGAGTAGGAACTGTGAGACAATCCTCTGATTCATCGGAATATGTAAGGGTGTCTAAATATTGAAGTTCCTTTAAAGTATCATGATCAAAAGGTGTGTTCTCTCTCCAACCAATGGGTACAAGACAATCTAAAGCAAGATCCTCTAGGAATGGAGAAAGACTGGGGTCTCCATAGATCTCTTAAAGATGTGTCCAAAGTGAGTGAGGACAATCAATGCCCAATATAGCCCACACAATGTTAGAATCAACACTAGACAAAATAACTCCTACTATGTGATTTCTAACGATATACCAAGCTATTTTTCCCTCTGAAGTTGCTGGTTCAGGTATGAGATCATACAAATAAGGTAAAATATAAAGCCACCTACAATGTGTAAGTATACCCTTTACCCATGACTCATAATTACCCCGTTCCAGAAATACAACTGAAGGGTGAGTAGAAAAACCCATGATAACTCTTCAAATTAAAATATCTGAGAATAACTGACCTCAATACTGATAAATCAGATCAAATAAATCCATCCCACACAAACAAATCATTTCCAGGTGCCAAAAAGTCCAAGTAATTGACAAATGTGTGAAAACACAAAATACTAAATAAAATGTACCTCGAGTAGATTCTGGAAAAATAAATGATAGATCTGGAAAGATCACAGAAACACCTTTCCAATGCCTATTCGTTTGTGAAAAACAGAGTTCGGACGCAAAAGATATGCCCCCAGGAGTGAAAAACACAAGTTCTGACTTTGACTGGCAAAAAAGACTATAAAATGGAAAAATCACAAAAAAAGACCTTCATCAATTAGATCGGACTCGGAACCAGCTTTCCAACACCTATTTCCATTTGAAAATCCGAGCTAAAATGCCTGAGTTATGCCCGATTTCATGAAGGTAGGTTGAAAGGTAAAAAAAATTCACAGCCCTCAGGGGCTAAGACCTTCGGCCCCTGGTCACATGACCGACTGCTGCTGTGGCGGCCCCCGGTCGCTGATGTGCAAAAAAGGGCGGGGGCTAGGTCGGTTGCTCATATGGCGCGCGAGAGCGGCGGCGACCGGAGGCGCGGTGCAGGCGGAATAGATGGCGGCGGCGCTGGTGGCCGCTCGGTGGCCGCCGGGTGGCAAAGCCTTCTAAACTGCAAGCGCCGGCCCAGAGCTAAAAAAAAAACACATTTTTTCAATTTTTTTCAATTTTTCGTGAATTTTACACCTCGAAAATTGTGCCTTGGGGGCCGTACGGCCCCTGAGCAAAAAAAAATTGCCTCCCAGATCAGCTATTCCCAAATAGGTCATGCCATATATGAAAATATGGGTTTTTGGCCGCTCTGAATCCAACCGTGAGGTCCGTTTGAGCCCAAAATGCACCCAAAAAATGGAGTTACCCAGATCCACTCAAAATCAGCCGAAAAACTTTGAAAGCCCTATCAAACCCTCAAAGCTCCAAATTCTTCAGAAATCGAACAGGAAGCAGCAGGTCTGGAGCTCTGATACCATGTAGAAGTTGAGAAAGCCAACTTCACAGACCCCGAAGATCACCTGCATGCAAATAACCTGTCACAGAAAGAAGAGATGGAGACAAACAAGCAAGGGTGCTCTGAAAGCTGAAAAATGTATTCATCCGAGAGAGATAAATTACAATGATGAATCCTTATAAAAGGATATTGTGCAACCCTAAAAGAAACCCTAATAGGTAGACATTTAATAATTAATATAATTATTAAATGTCACAAAATGCAAACTAAAGTGAAATCTTAAGAGAGGAATAAAGGTAATTTAATCAACATGATTAAATTAAAACCTTTACTCTAACACCACCGACTAGTGATTGTCTTGCCGATGGTTGCTAAATGCGATATAATCGCATCGGGGAGACACGATTCGTGTCTCACCGACATGCGATGCCATTCGAACCACCTTTGACCACCCGAGAAGCTCACGTGGCGTGGGACTGACCAATCAGGGTAAGCTTAGGGGGCAGACCAGTAACAGTTTGACCGATTGACCATCCCTGTGTAAGAAGACCAATAGAGTGCAAGCGAGATGGATCCATTCTGAGATCAGGGAGGCTATGGATCGGCTCAGATAAAATGTTCAAATCTATAGGGAGGCCCGATGATGTTCTAGAAGACGGTCAACCTAAAATAGAAGTCTAGGACATGAAGGAAGCCAAAGGAAGGAAGGATTTGTGACTCATAGGGATAGCTATAGTGACCACCGGTAGAGATTGATCAATATTAATGGCAAAATGCTTTTAGAGCATTCAAGGCAGCCCCGATGGAGTTCAAGGATGGACACGAAAGGCCAAAGTTAATGTTGTAGCTACCAAAAGATCTAAAAGGCTTCTCCTGAGGATAAAAATCCTTCATCGGTATGGACAACAGGGCTTCTCATTCAATGCGGCATTGACTCTTCTCAAAAATATTTGAGGACCGACTCTTCTGAAGCAGATATTTTGTAAAAACCCTAAAACAGTAGCCAGTGCGTCTCTTTTGGTACATTCTGTATATAAGGCATTTTTGCCTCTTTGTAAAAGGTTAGAACTTTTAAGAGACAATGAGGATTAGAACTAAAAATGAAGGGTTAAAAGTTAAGAGTAGTGATCGAGTAGGAATTTTCAAAAGCAGGAGATAGAGTTGCATCTTGATTCTTAGTAATGAGAGCTTCTTTTGTCTTCTTGTCTAGTAGTAAAGTTCAGTATTGGCTGTAATGTATTTTCCAAGTTCTCTTAGTGTAGTTGGAAACAATTTGGAATCACAGATCCTCTATACATTGGTGATTGTGCCAGCCTTGTAAATATTGCGTATCTGTTTCACTAATAGTAGAAGCAATCAGACTTTAATCTACTTCATATTGTGTTCCTGAATGATATTTGTCTTAAGTTGATCATTTGATTTGTGAAGTCTTCAAGGAGTGAAATGTTATTTTGTGTTTCATTTAAATAGTAACTTAAAATCTATTATTTGAATTAGCACTTTGAATGAAAGAGGTTGTGTGTCAATCACAAGTTTACTTTGTTCTACAGTTTTAGTTAAAAAATTCCTTGAAGCTAACAAATCTGGTTAAAATTGGATGAATTATTGTTCTTTTCTATCCCAAAACCCTGATCTATATTTTGTTGTTTCTTTAAAAACCTTAGTTAAATTAGGTTTTATTTCATGTTTGATCTTAGAAGGATCCAGAAGCTCAACACCATCAGGCCCCTTGAATATTACTGTTACATTGACCAATTGAGCAACATCAGCACAGTTGAGAACCAACTACATAGACCTTGGGAGTTAAGATATCCAGGTGATCATCTTTCTCTTTTAGGAGAAACATAGTAGCAATAGTTTGTTTGCATGTTGCTATGCCAAAACACATGTCAACAAGAAGGTACAAAGGAGTGAAGGTTAGGATCTTTGGCTGGCATTGGGGCAATTGGAGAAGGGGCACACAACGTGTGTCCAACTCAAGGTACAATGTACACTCAGGATTGTCCTGACTAGGGCTTTACTATAAGGCCCTTTGAGCCAGGTAGTTTACCATAAGGCCCTTTGAGGTAGGTAGTTTAATTGTAAGGCCCTTTGAGGTAGGTTGGTGTTCTATGCAAGAACTAGTTCCTCCAAGGGTGCCTCCTTGTCATGAAGAGACTAGATCTATAGCCATTCCTCTAAGTGTCGGATAATAGCTTCTCAATATATATTTACAAATAATTATTGAGAACCATTAATCCAATAACATTGGTAATATTATCTATATGATTTTGATGTTAATATGATTTATCTATGTGGAGGTTTTATTCTATTTATTATGTTACTTAATTATTACATGTTTATATAGTTACATTGATTATTCACATTTATGTTTTTGATTAGAGGTAAATAACGGGTTTTGAAGGGGCCAGGAACCCTTTACAAAAGAGAACTACATTAAGTATCAACCAGCCCAAAAATAGTGAACCATCAACAAAACATTAGACAAAAAGGAGGACCCCAACCAGCAACACTACATGTTTTTCAAAATATCAGTTGCCTCCACATCGCTCACTGTAGCCTTCTGAGCATCATCCAAAACATCAAGTAAATCTTTACTAGAAGCCCCAACCTAAGCCTTAGTCTTGTTTCTAGTTCTAGCCCCAGGCCCATCCGTATTCACCTCAGTAAACAAAACATTATTCTTATCCCCAACCTTCTCAACAGTAACCTCCTCCTCCATCAACTTACCACCAGCACCAAACTCTTCAACATGAACAGTTTCCTTATGATTCTTGGCACTAAAAAAAGGAGAAGTAACACCATCAGATTCAAAATTAACAACAGACTTAGTCACCTCCCCACCCTTGACCACACTAGCACAAATTTTCTTCAATTGATCCTCAAGGGTGAGGACTCTACCTTCCATATTTTGTTTCACCTTAAGAGTTTCCTCCGCCACAATGTTCAAGGGATTAAACAATTCATCAATCTGGTTTTGAACAAAGGACTCTTCAGCCTTACTCATAGCACCCCTAACTTTGACATTAGTCATATTAAGTTCATGAAAAAACCATTTGAACAATTTGAACAAAACAATGGAACTCTCTCTAGCAGTTCCCAACACATCAGAAATATCTTCCCTATCAAAATTAAAACCCCCTTCTCTGCAACATCTTCCTCCTCAGAGGAGCTAACCTTATCCTGACTAGTAGAGACTTCCTTACCTTTCCCAGCAACAACCGACATTTTTATTTTGCAAATGGAATTCGCAATCTCCTCAACCACAACCTTTCTTTTCTTCATCCACTCTAGGTCCATAGCCTGGGTCTCCACGGCAACCTAACCACCAACAACCCCAGCCTTACCTTTCTACTACAAATCTGGGTTCATGCTCGAGGAATCATCAGCATCCAAACCACCTATGATCATGAGAGGAGAGACCCTCTCCAGTAATTGACTCTCAATCCTTAGAACCCTTTTCTTCTTACTTACCTCCTCCAGCTCCTTCTGCTTGGTTACAGGGGGCAGTGAAGATGCTTCACCATACAGATCATTCTTCTCCTTCACACTAGACTACATGGCAAAACAATAGCCACCTCATCACTGCAAGTCTCATAGCCCTTGTTAGGGTCCATCTCCCCTTTTTTAGATTTTCCCACAAAAGGGGGTTGAGGACCCACCTCCAAAGAAGCAAGAAAATATGGGACAAAGTCCACATCCTCCTCATAATCCGACTCCTTTTCCAAAATAAGTTTCCTTTTCTTCTATTTTTTACTAGGTGGCTTCTCTTCTAAGACAGTCTCATACTCCTCGGTCGGCTTAGACTGCTTACCCTTCGAGGTAACAATTGGCTTAACCACCTCAAAAGACTTAGTATAATCAGAAATTAAAAGGATTAAGCCCACATGCAAAACATGATTTTTGGGGTTTTTCTTATGGTCCTTGAGACCAAAATCCAGTGACGTCAGGAGATAATAGGGAAAAGAGATCATTTTCTTATGGTGGAAATGATTAAGCAAAAGGAAATGGTAAGTATTTACTGCGGAGAAGCGACCTTCCAAGGTGATATAATGCATGAGTTCCTCAGCCACATCTCCCCACAATGCCTTAAGAGAGCTCCTCTGGTAGCCCCCACTCCTCGTAGTCTTCAAGTCATTAGCTTCATCCCCCTTGAAGAAGATTTGCATAGCAGTTTGCAACTCCTTTTTGTCTTTAAAAACTTGCATACCATCCATGGCCAAACCAGTGGTATTTGCTATAAATTCTTCATTCACATCAAACTTTGTTTCGCCCAGCTTCAACACCCTATTATTCTAATCTTTTGCAAACAATGTCATAGTATGTGGATTGCTACCATGCAATATCTCTAGGTATGGAGTCAACCCTCCTTTGTCCAACACCTTCCAAACCTTTGGCTTCTTCTTGACAGCTTCGCAAGAGAAGGGCTCTACGTTGTTCTTATCTCCACCCATGTCAACAAAATTTGTAGAGTGTAAAATTTTAAGAGCTCTTAACACAATGAGAAGAAACCTCAGGAAGACGATGCAAGGAGTGCCCAGAATCTATGTGAAAATAAAAATAAGGTAGAGAGGAATTAAAATTATAGAGTTTCATTCCCTACGAGTTTCAACCACCGTACCATTAGCTCGATTCAAATCAGGCTTACCATACTTCCACATAATCATCGACCATGTGAAGATTGACATGCACGCCTCAAGCCATAATAAATCCTTAAGCAATTTAAATTTGGCAATCATTGTTAATACTTGTTATTGCCTCTATAGGGAGGGGGTCATTCAAACCCCATTCCCTAACACCTCTAACTCCAATATTAGCGAAGACATCCGCTAGCCCGTTACCCTCTCTCAAAATATGAGAGATGTAATACTCATCAAAAGAATTAAGAATATCCATAGTGTCCCTAATCAAGGACTCAATAGTCCAAGAAGGGGAAACACAATTTTTTAAATTATTGATGATATTAAGAGAATCACCCTCTAGCCAAACTTTCTTATATCCTTTGACTTGTGCCAGCTTAAGACCATGATAGGCTACAGTCGCTTCTGCATAGTGGTTTGTCTAGATATTCACGTTTATGTTGATAACATTATGTGACTCAAATTATCTTAATTCTAATATTCCTTATATTAATTTCTACTATTACTTAAATAACTACTAGAGAAAAGTAGCATTACATTTAGTTATATTAGAGCCTAATGATCGGGCCTTCCTATTTTTTAAATTTTCTTTATGTTTTCAAATTTCATATTAGCTAGTCTTTAAAATGCTCCTTGTGTATGCCTAGCATTATTAATTCAACATTTAAAGACTATCTCACACTCTCTTGAAATCTTATCCCTTTGTTATACATGTTTATTCATAGCCATGTGCTATTCACATTATATTATATATTTCTTGTATTCATCAATGTCATTCTTGTAGACCATTATAGACTATGAACCGCCCACATTGCTTGGTATCCAAAAACTTATGCAAATGCATATAGAATATAAGATCCCCATTGAAAGGAAATATTTCTAAAGGTTGGGACCTCTTGTGTCAAGATTCATGTTCATAAGCCAAAGCCTTAGATAAGTTGTTCAAAAGAAAAAAAATCCCCAAACACCCACGTTTGTGAGGAATTGAAAGACCCCCATCTTCCAAGCACTCTCTGGTAAGAAGATTATGGTTAGGAGAATATGATTTGAAGAAATTTATCCATTAATTTCTATGAAATATTTTTTTGGATCAATTAACTTTATCCCTCACCATGTAGTTGACCAACCATAGATCATAGTTTGTGGTCAATTCATCTACCAAACTTCCACTATGCCATTCTAAGTTGCATATTCAAGAGATCATGTCAAATACCCAATGAATAATATGAATAGTTAACATTTAATTTATAGTTAAAAAACAATAGTTATGTTTAAGGTTATTAAACTTTCACTAAAACATCTTGTTTGATGATACAATGTTTATAAAATCTTTATATATCTATCAATAGAAAAAATATAGGATAGAAAGAATAGAGAATAGAATGAATATAGAATAGTATGAGCAATATGATAGATTTTGGTTCTATATGTGAGTGAAAGAGTATGCATCACTATATAATTGAAATTTGTGTCTCCTCATAAGAAAATCTTGTCAATTAACTTGTATGACCATAAAAGTCTCTTCTATTTGAAACGAAAATAATATACCCAAAATGCTTAACATGATAGTTGTAAAGAGACTATTGCCATCGTCAATTAATGAAAAAAAAATCTGCACTTCATAATGATCTATTATTGGGTCTTCTAATTGTGATAACCATTATTTTAAGCCGAATAGGTCTATTCAAAGGTTATTCTAGCCTCATTCTTGCAAGATTAAAAAAAAGGGGGGCATACAATTGTTAAAATAATCGATAGGTTTACAATTTGCATATGGTTTTCCCTCACCTCCATTGCAACCCGATTAAAATTTTAAATGAAATTATTACTAATTAATTGATCTATCTATATCAGTTGATCTTTTAATGTATATATCTATTGATCAATCTCAGTCAATCTATCTATTGATTGATCTATCAATCCCTTTGTCTATCTATGGATGGATGGAGGATGATATAATTTCTTACATGTACGAGATGACATTTCTTTAAGATATTTTATCAAATAGTTAACGTGCCTTGTCTATACTTTTGTATTACGCGTACATGTCTACCAAAACACCTACAATTATAACATTTGGTGAAAATATTACTTATTTTATGCTTTTATAGATGTCCATATTGTGTTTCAGTGCTCCCACTTTGATGCACAAAGGTGTTGGTAAGGTTTTTGGAATTTTGAATTACACCTACCAATTGCATTCACTTAAAATTTCTTAACACTTTTTCAACAAAGCCATTTTTTTGCAAATCCAACAATAATTGTGTTTAATGGAACTTCATTTTCCCCACACATTTCTTCAAAAAACTTTAGATACTCATCTAATAATCATCATAATCAAACTGCATTTAGATAATGCATTTTTTCAAACAAAAGGTGTGGCTTATATATGCTTCCACATTTGGAAAACATGTCTAATAGTGTAGTTGCAACTAATAAAATTGCCTATTCTATTATGCTTAGATGGTTTTCCATACATTGTTTCAAAGTTTCCATTTTAGTGTAGGCTGGAGGAATACTCATAAACATCCTTTGGCTTTACACCTATGAACTACATTTTCCTATAAGTTTCTAAGGCCTTTTCTTCAAATCCATTTTGTGCAAATTTTGTGTTCATGTAGAAGTAGTTTAGGTGATTATGGTTAGAACCTTCAAAAAAATTGAGATACTAGTAATACAAGTTACCTTAACAAAATACTTTTGAAATCACCATAAATATAATGGTCTTGTAAAATATGAAAAGTGGAAATTGCAAAAATGACAATTAATTCAACAAAAAAAAGAAGCATTTTAGAAAAGCAAGTTTAAATCATATTAATCAGAATCGATGTATAATCAAATACTCTGTTGATTCAATATAAAAAATTAATGAGACATCCATGCTTGCTTATTCCAATATTACAACAAAGGAAATATGGTTGATCAAGAAGAATATACACCAAATCGAAGATCTTGCATTTGAATAAGCATGAACATTATAATTACACTAGCTATAGTGAACGAGTATTCCCACACCGATCTATTACCTACCTGCTTTTGAAATAGACACTAAAATGATCTCTCTAAAAACTGATAGAAATATATAGAGTTTGGTCTAAGTTATATAGTTTAACTGTAGGGAATGTATATTCAAGTATCAGAGATTGAGTTGGTCACATATTCTTTTTTATTATAACATATCTATGTAGACAATTATGTTGCAATGATTAATAAATAGCATACATGATGCAACAAGGTAGTGTTATATTGAAAGCACGTAGATCATTTAACTACAACTTCCTTAACAAATTAAGGAAATATGGTTGAATGTCCATGGCTCTTTAGAAAAGTTGATGTTTTCACTAATATATGTTATATGAAAAGACAATGTTTTCACTAATATATGAGGATAGTTTTGAGCAATTAAATTTTGAGTTTTACATGATGACTTGATAAACGCCTCTCTTCAATTTGGAAATATAAATATATTTGGAACACAAGAACTCTATCCACATTTAGGATCCTCAATCTCATGGTCTTGATTAAGATAGTTTTGTAAGGACTTAACTTATGTCCATATTGCTATAAAGTATAAAAAATATTTTATAAAAGATATGTAAGGAAAATGGTCAAACTCAAATTGGATTAGCAAGATATAGTAAAATTGAAGGAAGACATTGGTTAACTAATCAAGCAGGCTCATCAAATAAGTCATAAATTGTGATAAAATATTTTTTTTATTTCATTTTGAAAATTTAGATATTTAAAAGTTTGTTCATGGATCAAAGAGGATCTTTTACGATAAAAAACCTTATGAGTGGATTAACTAGAACTATATAATAAGAAATCATTTATTGACTTCAAAAATGGAAATTGAAAGATTAAAAACATTAGTTATCATATATGTCTTAGATGAATTTGATAAAAATTAAGGCACACCAAACTTTGTTACTCAAGTCTAACACAAGTTCCATTATGTGCCCATAACCCACGGGTCCTTGGATCCACATCTTAAACTTAGAGAAATGATAATATGTTTGGAATAAATTATTGAGAATAAAATATTTATACCCTTAGGAGCATGTTATTTCCACATCTTAAACCTTGAAAATATGGTGTTGGTTAAATGCATTTGACTAGAATAAAATAATGCTTTATCAATTGCACAATAACATAAATTTTCTTAGGATGAGACATGGGGACATGTTAAATTTTACAGGGGGAGAGACAACCTCTAATAAAATTAAAATTATAAATTTATACTAATTATTTGGTCATACTAATATCATATATCAATAGGTGTCAAAGCCTAGGGATGTATTTATGGAAGAAGATACTCTTTCCTCTCCTTGTGTACCCTTAATATTTAATTTTGTGATGAGATCCCCAATACAATTTGTGTTCCACTTTACTATTCAGTTTACAACATGGTTGTCAATGTGAGGTATCTTCATTTTTATAAGCCAAAACTTCATCCAAAAACATAATTGAACAAACCTTCATCCAAGAAGTATATTGCAACATATTTAACCAAGTTTCTTAAAGGAAGATTAAAACTAGTATTTGTTTATGAAGTACTCTCTAGGTGGCAAAAATTTACTATTACTCTATTTCTATTTAAGATGCATTATGATATTATTTGTATCATCTTTTGTGTTAATTTGTACATTGTTATTGGACTTGATCAACCCAATAACCTTGTACATTTTCCTTATTGTAAAAGATAAAGATCCTATTTGTACATTATGAAAAGAAGGATGTTCATGTAGTCTGAAATGCATGAATATCATCTTGGAATGTATGTTGAGTGAATAGGTTATACTTTTATAAATCATGAGTGACTACATAGTATTGGATTTGCATAGTGATTATTGTGTGATCACATTGTAATATTTTAATAATTGGAGTGACATGAGTGAGTAAAATGGTAAAGTTGAAATATAAGAGGTTAGACATACAAACAATAATTATCTTTTCAATTATAAATTCAGGATATATTTCATAAGGCATCTATATAGTTTTCATCATAATTTTGATTGAAAAAGTGATTTTATTAAAATTACTTATGAATTTGAAATAAATTTAAAACAAAGGATGATCTATGAATTAAGAGAAGAAATAATGTAGATAACGTAAATAATAAAATAGATACAATATGAAGAATATAGAAATTCGATATTAGTATTTCCAAGTATTGATCATGTGTTTTTTGAGTTGTGATGTAGATGTATATCATGCTACTAAGGACAACAACTAATTTATAGGGGGAGAATTGTTATATGAATTTTTCCCCAAGAGAAGAGAAATCTAGGAATAACCCTTTAAAATTAAAAGAGGGATATAAAATAAAGGATATTATGATCTTTTGGTTAAAAGTGATATTAATAAAGAATCTGTATTAAAAAAATGAGGAATAATTTTTATTTAAATAATATTAAAAGACAACCTTTTGTGAAAAGGTGTGATGGTTTGGAAACCACCTCTAAAAAGGATATATAAATCATTCATGTGAGACATGGAACAAACAGTCAAGGCATGGAGAGCATTCAAGAAGAGAAGAGAAAAAGGAAAAGAGAACTTGAGAAGGTACAAAGGAGTGAAGGTTAGGATCTTTGGTTGGCATTGGGGCAATTGGAGAAGGGGCACACAATGTGTTTCCAACTTGAGGTGCAACGTACACTCGGGATTATCCTAGTTAGGGCTTTACTATAAGGCCCTTTGAGGTAGGTAGTTTATTGTAAGGCCCTTTAAGGCTGGTAGTTTAATCGTAAGGCCCTTTGAGGCTTGTAGTTTAACTATAAGGCCCTTTGAGGTAGGTTGGTGTTTTGTGCAAGAACTGGTTCCTTCAAGGGTTTCTCCTTGTCGTGAAGAGCCTAGATCTATAGCCATTCCTCTAAGTGTCGAATAATAGCTTCTCAAGATCTATATTTACATATAACTATTGAGAACCATTGAACCAATAATATTGGGAATATTGTCTATATGATTTTGATGTTAATATGATTTATCTATGTGGAGGTGTTATTCCATTTACTATGTTAATTACTTAATTATTACATGTTTATAGTTACATTGATTATTCACATTCATGTTGATAACATTATGTGACTCAAATTATCTTAATTCTAATATTCCTTAAATTAAATTTGTTGCTATTACTTAAATAACTATTGGAGAAAAGTAGCATTATAGATCCCATAAATAAGAGATCTCTTAGCCTCACCCAATTCTCTCTAGTCTCCATGAGCACCCATCAATCAATCCATGCCAACTTCAAATACAACCCTACAAAATCATGAAGCTCCAAGAAAAATATTAATACTCAAAAGCAAAGAGAACAAACAAGACCATTATCAAAATTCCAACTATAGAATCAGGAGCAAATCATGACATCATGATCTAACATCCCCTCCTAGGATATCACATTAAAATAGCCATCCATCATCAAATGACTAATCAACATCATTGCCAAATCTCCTACTAAACTATGTAACCAAGCTCTCCAATTAGCATGATAACCATCTCCTAACTGAAGATCCTCCATGGCATCAACACAATCAAAGAACTTAGCACCATGAGCTCTCAAATGGTAAAGTACAACCACAATAGCTAAACCAAGAAGATACAATTGCCACACATCATTTTTCAATAGAACCAAAGATGTCATTAAACTCTCACTACTATCTAAAGGAAAAATCCAAGAACTCCTTATGACACCAACTAATATTACAAAAGACTGTCCATATTCTAATCAAATATTATCCATGACTCACTACACACTATAACAACTTAGAACCAAAGTATTGAAACAAAGAAGATAGAACAGATTATGTAACTACATAAATCTCCCACTAAAAGTAAAACCGAGTTATACATGGCATCATGACCAATATCATTTCCAAAATTCTACTTAAAAGTGAACAAAGCTTCTCATGCACCATAAACTATTGCTAAATATTCAAATGAACAACTATATCAAGTACTCCTAATAACCATCTCTTACTGCAATAAGCATACCAATGTAATAATGGTGACCAAGAATATGACCTAACAAATAGAATGCAAATTAGACAATTTTACAAGATCTACACATATACAACATCTCAAAGGAGAAATACATAATCAATGCTCCAATCTCAAATAATTGAAAAATAGATTCAACCACACATCACTATCATGCAAAATAGAGATAATCAAGTATAACATGTGTATTTATAAGACTCAACCACTAGGATCAATGCTAGATCTAATTTTCCAATCAAATCCACATAAGAGTAACCATAGATCAATAAGAATCCTCCAAATAGTCGTGCAAACGTATAACTGTCTTCAACCATAACACCTTGAATACAATCTCATCATAGATCTACATACCACATATTTTAGTCAACATGCAAAACATACAAAAAAATCTCTTAAATCTAAAATCCACTTAAAATCTAGACATTCACATTAAACATGTCACATAAATAATGGAATAAGCATTGATCTACAAACTCACAATTGAAATCAAGATTAAACTACAACCCAATAGGAAAACTAAGTTTTTTAGGAGCATATAACATATGAAATATATCAACTCAATAACTCACAAAGAGGTTAGTATCTTATCTTCCAATGCTTTCATGTAACCAAGGGCTAAAACCATGAAGCCAACATAAGAACTCCATTTTGTAGTCCAAATCAAGGGTGTTTCTCATGTGACCAATATGTCTCTACCCATCAAACATGAACACATTTTCACTACAAATGACCAAAAGGTAAAGGAATAAAACCACCAGACAAGATGATACACACATATATTCAAACAAGAGATCCAAGTTACCAAAACATAACCAGTTCCATAAAGATCCATAATCATGAGCTTCTAATGCCCACTATAGATCATATTGAAAATATACATAGCTTCCAATCTCATAAATTTACAAAAGAAATTTAACTCACAAAACATTCATAGCAGCCCCACAAGCCTTCCAACAACATTCAATTCCTTCTAATGAATTCCCACAAACTTTCCAAGCTAAGAAATCAAAAAGAAGGAATACCCAAAACCTAGTTAACCTTCAACTCTGATACCAAATGATGAGAAATAAATAGGCTTTAATAACACTTGTTGGTAAATTCAATATTTATCCAAATATGACTTCAATGGATGAGATACAAGGCTTGGACTACAACAACATGAAAATATAAAACTTATATGCAAATCTAAAAAATTAAGTTTCTTTAATATGGAATTACCATGATTAGATCCATCTTCTTTATGATGTCAAAAATCAGCCAGCATATCTTGCTTATAAACACTACCTTATGTGAACTTCTAACATAAATATATAAATAATAACATCACCATAATATAGCAGCAATGAGGCACAAATCAACAACATAAGAGCATCACATGTAACACAATATTTAGGTGGAGAAACCCTCACAAAAAAAAACTCCACCAACAATAGAGGACAAGTATTCATTATCATCAAATAAATGAGATTACAATACATTCACTACCATTCTCTTTTTTTCCTCCAACACGGTAGCACTTGTGTACTTATGAACAACCTCCTTATACCTCAACCTTTTTGTGTTCCTACAGAGTAACACTACATTCAATTGTTCCCCATTGTTTCTAAATCCAAAGAGCTAATTTTGTATATGTGTGAAGCGGTCTTAAGCCTAAAAAAGGCTTCAAAAGATGACTCTTCAAGACAAATTACCCAAACCTTGGAAATTCCCCACAAAATACAAAAGGACACCTATTTTGGCTTCAATACTTTCCTCCCAACTTGGGCACCCAAATTTGGAAGATAACCATTACATTAAATGCAATAAATGATAGAAAAGTAAGAAACACATATTGCCTCTTTCCAAGCACCCACTTGGAGAATACCTATAGTCACTCATTTATCCTTTCATTATCTTCAATCATCCCATTAGAGGAATTGACATGTGGGGAAAATAATATTAAATATTTATGCCCACAAGTCACCTTTATCACTACTAGTGGAACCCATCACCCCTTATGAATGTAATGCAAACAATGGTGAGAATAAATATTACAAAATATTTTCTCAATACACCCTAAGTTCCTAGAAACACTTTCTAAGGATGTTGGAACCATGATATAGGATATACAAGGTAGATGGAACCGTAATCCTAACAATTACAACCTTCCCATCCATCACTATTCCCTTTCTATCCATCATCATCCTTTCAAATCCAATCAATCAAATTCATCATCTCAATTCCAAGGTCTATCCCATCACCATTAATCTCTTTCATCCAATCCCATAATTTCTATGTCTCTTTCTTAGATGCCTATCACAAGATCACAAGCTAAAAAACAAATCATGGCCTCCCAACATTTCCCATCATCATCCAATGACATGTTCTTTGAGGAAGCGGTTCACCAAGTTCGTATGGAGAGAAAATTCCCATGTTCATCACACATCATACATGAGGATGATCATTCAAGTGACCAAGATTCACCCACATCATTAGAGGACTTTTCTCAAGATACCTAAGTTATGGGCTTAATACATTGATATATCATGAAGTGTCTTGATCAATACATCCTTATGTTAGCTAGGAAAGGTTTCAAATTATCTCATGACATTAACATCTCCAAAATCACCCAACAAGCTCCTTCCACACCCCCATCGTATACTCATCATAATCTTGCATATCTTCCATCCTCTTCTCATCATCATGATCCCACATATCTTCCATCATCTTCTTCTAATCCTCCTATCACATCTCAAACCATCAATCCCACATCTCACTTATGCATAAAAATCCAATCTAACACCCAATATATTTCATCACGCATCCCACAACCTCAAGCTTATATCCCTTCTCCTCAAATCACAACATCCATCCCATTCAACACAACATACCACCTCCAAACATTTAATCCAACCTCGTCCACCTATCAAAACTTTCAATCTTCCAATCCCATTTCATCCTCCTATCAAAACCTTCACATACCATCTTCACAACTTCCTATTTCCAACTATCAACCACCACCCCTCAGTCTCATGAGTTACTTGGCATAATATTTTCAACAAATCAAGGACCCCCTCAAGTGACTTCAACTAAGACATCAAAATAAAACTCACACATTTCAAGAATTATGATCTTATCCTTTCGACAATTTCATCACAATGATCCCCTTTCCTCAAAATTTTGAGATGCCTAAATTTGATAAATGCAAAGTAAAGGGATATCCTAGGGAACACCTTAAATAATTTTACATCACATGCCAAGAGGTCTCTTATCTTGATGCAGACCTCTTGATACTATTCCCTATAAGTTTGGGTGGACAAGCCCTTGATTGGTTCACACACCTCCCTCATGGGACAATCACCACATTTTTTGAGCTAGACACAAAAATTTTCACTCATTTTTCTTATAATATAGAGCATGATATCACCATTATGGACCTTTGTAACACAAATTAAAATAATGGTGAAAGCTTTGCCTCCTTCTTACAAATATGGAGACATCTTGTTGGTCGAATTGTATGACCCATACCTGAAAAACAACTTTGTAATTATCTTTGTCCAAAACTTGAATTCTAAAATGGGATTTAATTTACAAATACAATTTTCTCACTCCTTTGATGAAATCATAGAGAAAGGAGTTACAATAGATAAATAACTTATAGCCAAAGAACTAGTCAAGATACATAAAGAGAGCAAAGACAACAACCAATCTAGTGACAAATCCTACTTTTTAGAAAAAAAATAACATAATCAAGAATGGTGTCACTAATTCTAAACATGTCCAAAAAATTCAAATACTTCCACCATCATCTCAAAAAAATCTAGCTCTCCAACAAAATTTTATTATCCCTAAAGGTCAACCAAAAAGATATACTTGACATGAATACACTCCCTTGGGTGAACCTATTGAATCCATCCTTCAAAATATAGTTCAAGCCAACATGATCCAACTTATACCTATCAAAACCCTTGGTCCATATGTGCCTAATCCCTCTTGGTATAAAAATCATGAATTTTGTGACTATCATATGGTACATGGTCATAAACATCCTCTTACATGAGACTTAATAGTATCCAAGATCTCATTGATCGAGGAGAAATCACCATCAAAGGCCAAAAGTCTCCTAATGAAAACTTGGGTTTATACAAGCAACCTTTCTCACAGTATAATGATGGTAAATCTTCCACATCTTATAACACAACACATTATACCTACAAAATTAATATCTCGTATGATTTTTTCGTTGATCGCATCAAATAAAGTCCTTCTCAAGTAGCTATTGTAACCATCAAAGTGCCTAATTATGTTGTCACTAACCGATGTGGTTGAGTCACCATCCAAGGATCCTCATCCTCCTCCCAACCTACACATAAATATAACATCCTTTACCACTTAGGAAAAACCCAATCACAAATATCTATCCTTGAGCTACTTAAAATATCCCCCATACACAAAGAGCTTCTTGAGAAATCCCTTCAAGAATCTCATGTCCTTGATGATATTAATCTTGCTCAATTTCTAGCCATGATAGGACACTTATCTTCTCCATGATCCCTTATATTTTTATTAAAGATCTTCCTTCCATTGACCCATCTCATAACAATCTGCTCTACATTCAAGCCCACATCCATAAAACCATAATCAAGCACATCCTAGTAGATGGTGGATTATGACCTAACTATTGCTTCTTGAATCTAATCAAACAATTGGGATAATTTGATTATGTTGTTGATCCTCAGATGAAGATTATAATCAAATATTATGACAAATCTAAGCATGAATCCAAAGTTTCCATAAGGCTACCCATATAGGTCAGACCAACTGCAATTGAAACTTCTTGTCAAATTCTAGACTTTTATCTCTCATTCAATATCCTTCTTGGTTTCCCATAGATTCATACCATGCAATTTCCATCCATATTCCATCAATTCATCAAGTTCCCTCATAATGGAACTGAAGTAACTATCCTTGCCGATAAAAAATCATTCCAATGGTAAAAAATATTATAAATAAGTCATGACCTCTCAGATCATTTTCCTACTAATACCACATCATCTTCATCCTCATGCATTGATCCTTCATCATTGTCCATCTCTCATACTATCCCAAAGATCAAGGCTAAAATTAAGGACATTGGAATCAAATAATATGATATACATTGATTTCATGTCAAGCATCAAGGGTTAGGGTATGAACCACCTAATATTGTCCCTACTAAGCCTATTTTCCATCCCACTAAAGTTGTGCAAGATTCCTTTGACATTAATAGTGCCAATAGGTATAGTCATGAAGAATCTGTTGAATATATCGTCAACCTCTTCCATGATTCACATATCCTCTCCATCTCATCCAATTCATCCACTTCCACCCATCTCCTAGAATTGAATCAACAAATGTTGCCTACATATCTAAGTAACAAGGCTATCAAGAAAAATTCAAGAATCAAAAAACCTTTATCAATCAGAGATCAAAAATTAAATCCAAAAAGAAATAAAAACAAAGAAAAGTCCTTTAGTCAAAATCTCAATCAAAAGCTATTAGACTGAAAAAATCAAAGTCAAAAACAAAATCAAGCAAAAGAAAAAGTTGATATCCAATCATGTGCCAACATCCACAATAATTGGGGGCATCTATCAAAGCTATATGTCAAGAAGTTACCTTTTTCTTATTATAATTCTTCATCCTCATCATCTTCACGTAATCCATTTACTTCACCCAATCCACCAACATCCATACATCCATCCTCCATCTCCCTTGGTGATGTATCTTGACAAACCTTTGATGGCGACCCCTTGACATGCTTTAATCCAAAGGTTTCCCAAACTCATTTACATGTGATGCACAAAGGCCTTCTTAGTGCACATATTAGTAATCATATATTATCTCCCTCCATCCATGAGATACAATATTAGTCATGTTCATTGAAGCACCATTCACATCCATCCATCAAGAAATATCATTTATTTATCAAAGAATGTCCACCTTGATTGCAGTATCATCAAGTCTCATTTGTTTAAAAATTCAAAAATCCAAAAAATTAGAAAATTTAAAAGTCCAAAAAAATAATAAAGAAAAATAATCCATCCAATAGTGAAAACCACTTCGCTAGCACCTTGAATAAGTATTGTGGTGAAAGCATGCAAACAGGAACCATGTGTAGTAGTCTCTTATTCACCATCACTTAAGATGTTATCTCCCTCCATCACCATCACTCCTATCCTTCCATATCATAATATAACATTTCCCATTCATATATCCATAATAAAACCTGTCATGGCTTATCTTGATTCTTGATTAGTGTCGCCCATCATCTCCTCCATCATTGCCCACTCTTCCTCATTATTTCCCCTACATTAGATGTGGAAGCCACATCTACATTATTTCAAGGATTTGGTCTTGTATATCCTTAGTTTCCAATGCATTTTCCTTCAAATCTCATGCACTTGCATCCATCTTCCCATCCCATAATAAATTTTTCACCCCATAATAAACAAACATCAACCCATCAATCCATCTCTCTCTCCTATCATATTCATCCCATCTCAACCATAATCAAAAATCATAATCCAAAATCATATCTTTTGTGCCCCTCAAAATTGCACTTAAACAAAAATAAAAACATTATATCAAATACATCAATCCTCATTGAAATCATATCATGAGCCTAGTTTTCGAACATTAACCAACCATTATATCCTTTTTCCAATCGTCTTTTAATCACTTCTTGATTATCCACAATGTTTCCAAGTCGTATGTATCATCTCTTCTTGGTTATCTACAAGCGTTGCCAAGTTACCCTTTTGACCCCTAAGTTTGGCATAATCATCATCATTATCTTATCTTTGGAAAGATATATGTTGATTGCATGACATGTTTTGAGGGAATATTTTGTTATGATTTATCTTTTGATCTTATCTTTTGACCTATGACTACACCTACTTACGACCACCCAAATCTATGGCATGGTGTGTCACAACTAGTGTATAGTAGGGCATCGTCTTTATCTCATTTATCTTATTTGGCATTGTTTGAGTGCCAAGTACATGCAAAGGCTACCTTGTCACCATAGTTCCTCATAACTTAGTGTATAATGGCCTTTTCTATATCAAATATTAGGATTTATCAATACATACTAGCATAACCAATCTATCATAATCAAATTCCCCTTCCTTTTCATCCAATCACCCCCTTTCAACTCCCCATTCACTTGCTTCTATATTCTTATCCCTTATAATTCTCTTTCATTTTGAGAGCACACCCATGTTCTCCTAACCCACATGTCCCTTGAGGGGGCATCCCATCACCTAATCATAAATATTTTTGTCTTCATCCTAATCTTTCCTTCATTATTTATCCCATCCTCCTATTGACTGGGGCATCATGTCTTTGACCCTCATCCTCTCTCATCCACTATGTTTTAATCTTCTTTGGTACAACACCACTTCACGACACCATATCAAAGAGGGGAAAATGTAGACACCTAAAATCTAAAATTACCCAACCACACCTAATTTTAACCCATTGTGAGCCTATAAATTAAATAAATTTTTATTATTTATTTAATTATTTCCATCCTTTCCCATCTTTATCAAATCCTTTAATTAAATAAATATTTAACATTTATTTTTATTATTTTTCCTTTACATGATCCCATTAATTACATAAATATTTTAACTAATTAATTAATTAATTAGGGCCTTTATCCTCTATCCTTGTCCATTTAATCCTAGCCCTCAATCTTGTTCACATGGATCATAATCTAAATTTTCCACCATGTGACAAGTATCCCCTTCACATGTCTAACTAACTCCTTGTCTAGATTCATTGAACCTAGACACCTCCCCAAAAGTCAAATTAACTTTTCATCTTATCAACTCAGCTCAATCCCACCTCTTAATCCTAGCCATTCACATAAAGATTTTTTTTGTCCCAATCCTAAACCTAAATCCTATCCCTCACGTAACACTCGTCACATGACTACATCTTTGATTCAAACCCTAATCCTTATGCAATCTTAGCCATCCATAATCAATCATTCTTAGCCATTGAATTTTCCTTTTCAAGACTCTATATCTAGAGGGTCTCATCCTTCATCCTCATAAACTTTGAAGCTATCATACCCTTATGTTTTCATTTTGATCTCTCATCTTACAATCATATCATGATTATGCTAGAGTTTTGATCAATCTACATACTATCAATATCATAAAATCAAATCAAATGGAACAAGGGTGCACTCCATTTCCGTTGATCAAGGAGCGAGCAAAGATTATAGGTGAATGTAATATGTTTTGTATTACTTTATCTTCCATTTTGTTTACCTTTAATATTTTCCTCATATTCAGAGACATTTCATATTTATCCAAAAATATAATCTCAATGCTAAGTAATTAGAATTTAATAGAAGAACTATATCTAATAATGTATACATTACATCAAATTATTGTGTTTCCAAAGATTTGAGTCTTTCTTCCTTGGATTTCCTTTTGGACAGTTGTTTCCCTGTTTTCATCTTTCCATAATGATCATATGAAAATTTTGGTGAGATTTTGAGTCCATCCAAGGTCTTAACACATGATATAGTGACAAATGTTAAGCTTTCTCTTTCTCTCAATCCTTTATCAATGCCTTAGAGTCAGTCCTTGTGATTTTTGGATTGTTTTGATTAGAGGTAAAAAATGGGTTTTGAAGGGGCCCGAAACCCTTTACAAAAAGGAACAACTGACTCAAAAAGGAAACATCAAAAACAACCATCAGCCCAACGACAGCCAAAAAGCAGCCAAAAAATGGTACACACCACTACATATTGTTCAAAATTTCAACAGCTTCCATCTCACTAGTAGCAAGCTTTTGTCCCTTAACCCCAATATCAGAAACTTTCATACCTGAGGCCCCAACCTAATTTTTCAGTCTATTTCTAGTCCTAACCCTAGGCCCACCAGTTTTTACCTCACAACTCAAAACAAAACCTTTAGCAACACCCTTAGCAGCAACATAATCCTCCCCAGTCAGCTTACCCTCAATAGCCATATCATCAGCAGACAAAATTTCCTTGCTCTTATTAGGTGGAAAATCCCTCGCAGAGTCCGATCTAGTCAAGACTTTAGGAGCTTCTCCACTCTTCATAACCATATTCCAAATTTAGTCAATTTCCTCCTTAAGGGAGAACATTCTTACCTCCATACTCTATTTCAAATTGACGGTTTCCTTCACCACAGTATTAGCAATAGTATTGAGACCAGCCATTAAATTATCAATTTGGATTTGGATCATAGGATCCTTAGCCTTGCAAGAAATGCTTCTAATGTGAGCATTATTCCTATTAATCTCATGAAAAAACCATTTAAATTTTTTTTAAAGAACATTGGCACTATCACAGGCCAAACCCAACACATCAGAAAGATCCTCCCTATCAAAGTTTTCAATGTGATTTCCCACAGCAACATCCTCTTCAGAAGAACTCTCATGGACCTTATCCTCAGAGGCATCCTTACCTTTACCAACAGTGATAGGAGACTTCATCCTACAAATGGAATTGGCAATTTGCTCTACAGCAGCCAACCTCTTCTAAATCCTCTCAGCGTCCGCTTTCTTAGCTCCTGCAGCTTGATCACCACCCACAACTCTATCCTTCTGCTTAGGCAACCCAATGATAGCACTTAGAACATCCTCACCATGGAAACCACCAGCCATAGAGAAAGGGGCATTCTTCTCCAAATGTTGACCAAGAATCAAAACCCTTCTCTTCTGACTTCCCTCCTCAGGATCCTGCACAAGTCTAGATGAAAGGGGAGGAGAGGAAGCTTCCCCATAAAGATCATTTTTGTCTTTGTTCCCCTTAGAAGGAACAATCACCTCCACATCATCACTGTAGGTCATATAGCCCGCTTCCTCAATCAATTTCCTTTTCCCAGATTTACCTTGAACAAGGGATATGGGGCCCTCCTCCAAAGAGGTATATGAGTTAGGGACATAATCAACATCATCATCCATGTCTGACTCTGAATCTTTATTTAACATAAGCCTCCTCTTCCTCAGTTTCTTAGAATCCCTTTCCTCACCCGACTCAGTTTCATAACCCTCCCTAGCTTTAGCTTTCGGAGTAACCAGAGTCTTCTAGACATCATGAGCTTTAACATGTTCATATATCAAAAGAATCAACCCCGCATGCAAGACAGGGTTTTTGGGGTTCTCCCTATGCTCTTTAATCCCACAATCCATCAACACCAGCAAATAATAGGGAAATGAAACCCATTTTTTGTGCCTAAAATGATTAAACAACGAAAAATGGTAATTGTTAATGGTCGTGTACCTTCCTTCCAGGGTAACATACCTCATGATTTCTTCGACAACATCCCGCTAGAGAGCCTTCAAGGAAGTCCTCAGATACCCTCCACTCTTCGCAGGCTTCAAGTCATCACTCTCATTCTTCTTAAAGAAAAGAGACATCACAGCCAGTGACTCTTTCTTATCCATGTATACCTCCATACCCTTAATCGAAAAGGCCAGTAATCTCGGCTATGAACTCCTCATCCACCTCAATTTCCCTACCACCCAAATCCAGGGTTCTCCCTTTCCACCCTTTCTCAACCAAAGCAGTAACCTGAGTATTATTTCCATGCAGTTTCTCCATGAAGAGAGTTAGGCCACCCTTTTCTAAAATCACCCACACTTCCTTTCTCTGCTTCGCTATGTCATAGGATTTGGGCTCAGCACGATTTTTGTCCCCACCCATGATGATGGAAAACATAGACCAAGAACTCAACAGGGAACTCAGAAGGAAGCAACAGACACCAAACAAATTCGAATAATCCAACAGAAGACTCTGGAAGCTTATGCGGCTAACACCCACAATCCGTGTGAAGGCAACCACATGACAAACAAACCATAATGAATTAAAACTCTGTGCCATATGACAACCTTTCCTCAAAATCATAACCATACCCTCCTTCCTAATGATATGCCACCACATGAGCAAGGACGTGCACACCTTGAAGAATAAATTAACTTTCATTTATAATAATAGTCGTGGCCTCATAAGGGAAGGGATCATTTAAATCCCAAACCTTACTATCTCTAACACCAAAGTTAGTGAAGAAATCAACTAACTTATTTCCCTCTCTCAAAATATGGGAAATATAAACATTATCAAAGGATTTAATAATTTTAATGGAATCCTTGATCAAGGCCTCAATTTTCCAAGACGGAGGAGATAAATTCTTCAAATTATTAATAATGTTCAGAGAATCACCTTCCAACCAAATCTTTCTATACCCTCTTCTCTGAGCCAAAGCAAGACTATGATAGGAGGTCGCCGCCTTTGCAAAGTGATTTTTGGATTGTTAGTGCCCAAGCTAATAATAAAAAATATTGGTGTGTGCATCCCCTTTGTATTGGTGAAATTGGAATTAAGTTTGAATGTGCATCTTTGAATGGAATTCCAGAGTAATTATCAAATTCAACTAAACACATATTAGTGGATCTAGAGGGGCACTTCCAAGTTTGTATATGATATTCTAAATATATCCTAAAAGACCTACTTCTATCCATAGGTTTGAGGCTAACATGACCTTGCATCCTTGGAAATTGATAATTCAGCATCCAATTCATCATTCTATAGGTAATTGATCTTCTCAATGAATACAATTTTTTTCTATTATGATTATGTATATTATCATTTATTGAAAATAGATTAGTATTATTATCAAACTCTTCCCTAATTTCTAGATGTAATGTAACATCTTTTCTTTTCATCAATAATTTTTTAGTCATTGATAATTTCCATTCATCAATTGTTGAATGTGCATCTCTAATATTTGTGAGTATTTGGTGAAACCTATGTTGGTCCTCACTTTCACCTTTCTATTTGAATGCCTTATCCAAAGTAACAACTATCTTAAATTCTTTCCATACTGATTTTGCACATACATTACTATCATATGGTGGTTTGTCACTAAGAAGAGGTAGTTATTCCAAATCTCCTGCCAAAATGATTGATCTTCCTCCAAAACTCAAGTTTTCTTTCTCAACAAAAGCTTGATGTAGTCTTGAATTGATAATTCATAGAAAAATTTGGTGCAGGAGCACCTTGTTCACTCAATGCCTTTCATAGGAAAATTTGCAAAAAATGAATGTTCAAATGTACAAACATTGTAAAATGTCTTGGGAGGTCATATTTAATGTATTCAAAGTCACAAATAGGTCTCTAGGAGGTGAGTCAAGTTAGTTTGCAAAAAATGCTAAAAGTTGCCAATTATGTAAAAAATGCAAAAGTGCAAAAATCAAGAAGATCAAGAGTCAAGTAGGAAAAAAGAATGGTTGTGGTCGGTGAAAGAAGTTGAAAAGGAATTTATTGGTTGGGAAACATCTTTATAAAGCATGCAATAGGTGAGGAAGAGGCAGTCATTGAATCTTGTAAATAATTTTGAAATAAAGATTACCCTGTTTTCTGAAAATAACGTTTCCTCTGTGATTTGTCAATCTCTTTGAGTCTATCCAACACCATTAAGCTTGGATTTATGTTGATTTGAATTAATTTTAGTGTAACCTCTTTAGTTAAGGTGATATTGAGGAGAACTAAGTGAATTAAAGGGTTGTTTGCTGGCTTTTTTACTTATAACTATTGGTAACCCTTAAAAACAGGGTTTTGAGAGTCTTTTAGGCTTTGTGCCTCCATTCCACCGATGGAAGTTAGTTAGATCGATGGAATGGGATTATGTTAGGTTAATTTTTGGTTTATGAATGTGTGTTGGTGCAGGGAATTCTTGGTGCAAGGGTTTTGATGTTGTCTTCTATGGAAATTTTGAGTTTTCCTCATGAAAATGGTGGTTACAAGCATGATAATGATGATACAACAAGTGTAAAGGTTTGGTGATGATTGAAGAATCTTTTGTAGACATAATATGACATGTTTGAGGTGGTGGAAAGTGTTCTTAAAGTTTTAATTTTTCCTTTTCAATAAACCCTCATTCTTTTTGTATAGTTAAGCCTACATTCAAGGGTTTTGAAGTTCGGTGCTTTATTGGGCCTAACAGCCCCTAAAAGTTGGTGAATATTAAGTTTTGAGACCTATTAAAAGAATTTTTGGAGTTATTAGGTGTTTTGGTGGTGATTTAAGGATACTTCATTTGTAAATTTGGCCTAATTTGAGGCTCATTCTTGCATTTAGTCAAGTTTTCAGATGTTTGTTTCAAAGCAAGTATATCTAACATTTAGGTATGTGATTGTATGTCAAAATGGGTTTCTAAATATGTGTTGGGCTTGTAGAGATGCAAATTGAATGAAAAATAACCACCCAATTGGGTGTTTGGGTGACCTACTAGAAGTTTTGGTGTGAAGTGAGAATTTGTGGAAATGGTGACTTGAGGGATTGATTTTGTATTGAAACTGCCTAATTACTATTGGTAAAGATGTTTAAATGCTTTGGTAATAGTTTAGAAGGCTGGCTTGTTGATTTTAATGATATGAGCAAGATGAACCTTATATGTAAAATGGTGTTTTGACTGCACAAATCAAAGGATCTAACAGAACAGTGTTATATGAGTATGTTAATGGTTTGTTTTAGTTAAAATGATGATGATTACAGAGATTTGGAAGTCTGGTAACAGTTTTGAAGCAAGAATGGATGAGTGGTTGTCTTTTTTCCTTAATTGAAACTAGTTACAATGAAGGGAAATTGGTGAATAGTGAAAAATGTGATTGGTTCTCAGTTTCTAATGGTGTTATTACTATGGTTCAGTCATTTGGATGTTGGTTAAGTTGTGTTTGGATCTGATTAAGGTGTGTAATATTGATGTGGTGAGTTGGCTTGTTGGTAGCCTTCAAGTTTCAAGTGAAATTGTATGGAATTTTGATGAAAAGTTAAGTGAATCAATGATGTTTGTTTAATTTGATCTTCTCCATTTGAGGTTGGGTCAGAAGTACCCCTGGTTGGTTAGTTGTTTTGGTAGATTCTCTGCATCAATTGGTATTAGAGCTAGTTGATTATGAGGATTTGTTGAATTGGTAGTTTGTTGAAGTTGGTTTGTTGAGTTGTTGGTTGGTTGCAGGTGCTTGATCCATCTAAGCTGCAAAGAGAAAGTGTTGGTGTTTGTGTTTGTGTGGTTGTTCAGGTTAAGAGAGAACCTAGTTGTTGGTTGCCAAGAGACTAGGGATAGAAAAGTGGAGACACTTAGGTGAGGCAAAGAAGTTTGTTGAGTTTGTGTGGTGAGGCAGTAAAGAAGATGGATACCTTTTTGAAGAAACACTTGAGGTTGCAACCTAAAGAGTACTCCATTGATGGGAGTAGATGAGAAGATGAAAAGATGAAGACAAGTTGGTCAGAGAAGGTCAAGGAGGAATTGTAGGAAAAGTAGAAAGATTGCTTGGAAAAAGGCAATGAGAAAGGATAGTCCTGTGTCCTTTGGAAGAGAAAGAGTTGGTGGAAAGATGAGAGTTGTGAAAGGACAGTCCTATGTCCTTTTGAAAAAGGAAAGTGATTGTGAACCTAATAAACAGAGAATGAGAAAGGCAAAAGGCAAAGACAAAGACAAGAAAAATATCCAAAAGAAAGAAGGAGGAAGCAATCCAAGGCAGATTTGAAGTTGTTTTGCAGGTGGAAGAACAAGCAAGGTTGATATAACATGTTTCCAAGGGACTTGGAAAGATTGTGTTAGTTGGTTGTATGGTGCAAGAGCACCTTGTTCACTCAATGCTTTTCATAGGAAAATTTGTAAAAATTGAATGTTCAAATGTAAAAACTTTGTAAAAGGTCTTGGGAGGCCATATTTAATGTATTCAAATTCACAAATAGGTCTCTAGGAGGTGAGTCAAGTTAGTTTGCAAAAAATGCTAAAAGTTGCCAATTATGTAAAAAATGCAAAAGTGCAAAAATCAGGAAGATCAAGAGTCAAGTAGAAAAAAGAACGGTTGTGGTCAGTGAAATAAATTGAAAAGGAAGTTATTGGTTGGGAAACATCTTTATAAAACATGGAATAGGCGAGGAAGAGGCAGTCATTGAATCTTGTAAACAATTTTGAAATAAAGATTACCCTATTTTCTGAAAATAACGTTTCTTTTGTGATTTGTCAATCTCTTTGAGTCTATCCAACACCATTAATCTTGGATTTATATTGCTTCGAATTCATTTGAGTGTAACCTCTTTAGTTAAGGTGGTATTGAGGAGAACTAAGTGAATTAAAGGGTTGTTTGTAGGCTTTTTTACTTATAACTGTTGGTAACCCTTAAAAATAGGGTTTTGAGAGTCTTTTAGGCTTTGTACCTCCATTCCACCAATGGAAGTTAGTTAGATCAGTGGAATGGGATTGTTTTAGGTTACTTTTTGGTTTATGAATGTGTGTTGGTGTAGGGAATTCTTGGTGCAAGGGTTTTGATGTTGTCTTCTATGGAATTTTTGAGTTTTCCTCATGAAAATGGTGGTTACAAGCATGATAATGATGATACAACAAGTGTAAAGGTTTGGTGAGGATTGAAGAAGCTTTTCTAGACATAATATGACATGTTTGAGGTGGTGGCAAGTGGTCTTAAGGTTTGCATTAGTCCTTTTCAATAAACCCTCATTCTTTTTGTATAGTTAAGCCTACATTCAAGGTTTTTGAAGTTCAGTGCTTTATTGGGCCTAACAGCCCCTAAAAGTTGGTGAATATTAAGTTTTGAGACCTATTAAAAGACTTTTTGGAGTTATTAGGTGTTTTGGTGGTGATTTAAGGGTACTTTATTTGTAATTTTGGCCTAATTTGAGGCTCATTCCTGCGTTCAGTCAAGTTTTCATATGTTTGTTGCAAAGCAAGTATATATGACATTTAGGTATGTGATTGTATGTCAAAATGGGTTTCTAAATATGTGTTGGTCTTGTAGAGATGCAAATTAAATGAAAAAGAACCACCCGATTAGGTGTTTGGCTGACCTACTAGAAGTATTGGTGTGAAGTGGGAATTTGTGGAAATGGTGACTTGAGGGATTGGTTTTGTGTTGAAATTTCCTAATTATTGTTGGTAAAGATGTTTAAATTCTTTGGTAACAGTTTAGAAGGCTGGCTTGTTGATTTTGATGATATGAGCAAGATGAACCTTATATGTAAAATGGTGTTTTGACTACACAAATCAAATGATCTAATAGAATAGTGTTATATGAGTATGTTAATGGTTTGTTTCAGTTAAAATGGTGATGATTATAGAGATTTTGAAGTATATTAATAGGTTTGAAGCAAGAATGGATGAGTGGTTGTCTTTTTTCCTTAATTGAAACCAATTACAATGAAGGGAAATTGATGAATAGTGAAAAATGTGATTGGTTCTTAGTTTCTAATGGTGTTATTACTATGGTTCATTCATTTAGATGTTGGTTAAGTTGTGTTTGGATCTGATTAAGGTGTGTAATATTGATGTGGTGAGTTGGCTTGTTGGTAGCCTTCAAGTTTCAAGTGAAATTGTATGGAATTTTGATGAAAAATTAAGTGAATCAACGATGTTTGTTTAATTTGATCTTCTCCATTTGAGGTTGGGTCAGAAGTACCCCTAGTTGGTTAGAAGTTTTGGTAGATGCTCTTCATCAAATTTTGTCCAATAAAACTTATTTCATCAATAAATATGTATTTTATATGTTGTATTTCTTCTTGGAAACTTGTGAGTCTTGTCCCCTCTAATTCAACAAAATCAGTAAGAGGAATTTTCAATATTGAATGGATTGTTGATAAACTGATGTTAAAATTTGCAACTCTAGTTGGTGCTAGTAAGAATAATGGATAATGTTGTGTCTTCAAAAGATTGGTGGATTGCATGATTAGATATTATTTACTTGTTCCAATTATTCCTTGAATTATCATGCAAGGTGGCTTGACATTTTGATCTTAATAGTAATGTGACATAATAATATTGAGTGTCTTTATTCTTAGCACCTAAGGTTCCCTATTATCTATTTGAAATTATATCATCAAGTGTAGTGTAGGAAATTGTACACCTTTATGATTTCACTCTATGTTTGGGTCCCTTAATTAATTGGACTTAATTAAGCCTCTAATTGACCAAATTATGCATTTTAAAGCCTTATTTTTCCTATTTTCTAAAAGGGGAACCTATATTTAATTGATGCAATTAATATTTTAATCACATTTGAGAATGTATGTCCTAGACTTATGGGTTCGGACCCATTCACCCAAGGGATAATGGGTCCTCCTTAAGTTCCATGACCCATTTTCAAATATGTTTTTGTGGTATTTTATTGATTCAAGTTTCATATGCAATTGTTGACTTTTAGAATCTTTAATTTTTTGGGAAATTAGATAAAAACCTATAAATACATAGTTATTTTATCATTTGAGATCTAATAATTTTGAAGGGGAATATATTAAGAAAATATTATTGTCAAGAGCATTCAAGAGCAAGTTTTTTTAGTCATTTATTGTAGCATTCAAGATCCTATCATCATACTCAAGACTGTGTGTGTTCATGTCGTCTTGTGAAGGCTAATATGCATTGTTGATCCTAAAGCATCCAAGAATTCAAGTATCCAAAAATGAAGTAAAGCAAGATCTGATTCCTTGGAGTGATGTGTTTGACTTCAATCCTCTAAGGGAAGCCATTGAAGGTTTGGGGAGTTGTATCAAGCAAGTGTTCATTCATCATTTCCTTTTATGTGATCATTATTTCTTTCTATCAAGGTATAATTACCAAACTGAGGTTTGACCAAGGCAAACCCCCATTCACACAAAAAAAAAAAAAAAACTTCTATGTGTATGTGTAGGTCTTAGATTGAAGAAGGACTGGAGACATCTCAAAAGAGAAATTTTGCATTATTGTTAAAGTTATCACCATTGTTGTCAAGTCACAAAAACTAGATTATAGATTTTATTTTTGACTTTTTGACAATGGGACCTAAGGAAAATGGAAGCCAAGATTTTGTACCAGAGGACCTAAAAAGTTGATTTAGACACCTGTACAAAGAACAATTCGCCCAAGGTTGAATGAGTCCTTGTAGGCCTCTCAAAACCAATTTTTCTTTAAGCATATTTGATGTTCTTTGCACTTCCTAGATCTACTGGTAAACTATTGTTTCCGACTATTAGTCTTTGGAATCTTGCAATTTTAATATTAGGGCATATAGGATCATTAAGTTAATCATTTCAAAATATTTCTAATCAATTCCAATACCCCTTAAGATATAGATCTAGGTCTAGTTGGCTCACCTTTAGGTCTAAAATTCAACCTCTTGCACCTTGTGATCTATATCTAAATGAAATTTATAAAAATGTGGAAATGGCCCTAGGTTATTGACACCAATCTTAGAGACACCACATTTTTATGTATAATTTTGGTGAACTAGATTGCATGGTCATGTATCTTGTCTTGTTGCACATATCTTACATATCTTGTGTGTCCCTTTCTCCTTGTGTTAGTTTTCCATGGCATCTTGGATCCTAGGGGCTTGGCCACCTCCTTGATCTTTCACATCCTATCTCTCTAACATTTATACACTTGGACCCTTTTTGACGCATATTTGTCTACTTTTATGTGAGTTTGAGTGTAAGCTCATACTCTCACTAAAGTGGGGGATAAATGTAGTGTAGGAAATTGTATACCATTAGAATTTCACACTATGTTTGGGTCCCTTAATTAATTGGACTTAATTAAGCCTCAAATTAACCAAATTATGCATTTCAAAACCTTATTTTGCTTCTTTTTTTTTTGAAATGGGAACCTATATTTAATTGATGCAATTAATATTTTAATCACATTTGAGAATATGTATCCTAGAATTATGGGCCAAGACCCATTCACCCAAGGGTGAATAGGTCCTCCTTAAGTGCCATGACCCATTTTCAAATATGTTTGTGGCAGTATTTTAATGATTCAAATTTCATATGCAATTTTCGGCTTTTAGAATCCATTTTTTGGGAAATTAGATAAAAACCTATAAATACATAGATATTTTATCATTTAAGATCTAAGACTTTTGAAGGAGAAAATATTGAGCAAATATTATCATCAAGAGCATTCAAGAGCATGTGCTTTTAGTCATTTGTTGTAGCATTCAAGATCCTATCATCATGTTCAAGCCTATGTGTGTTCATGTCATCTTGTGAAGGTTAATATGCATTGTTGATCCTAAAGCATCCAAGGATTCAAGTATCCAACAAATAAAGCAAAGAAAGATTTGATTCCTTAGATTGATGTGTTTGACTTAAGTCCTCTAAGGGAAGGCATCAAATGTTTGGTGAGTTGTAACAAGCAAGTGTTCATGTTCATCATTTCCTTCTCCTTTATCATTATTTCATTCTATCAAGGTTTAATTACCAAACCAGGGTTTGACCAAGGCAAATCCCCATTCACACAAAACAAACAATTTTTGTTCTCTTTGTGTATGTGCAAGTCTTAGGTTGAAGAAGGATCGAAGACATCCCAAAAGAGAAATTTTACATTATTGAAAAAGTTACCATCATTGTTGTCAAGTCACAAGAACTAGATTGTAGATTTTATTTCCAACTTTTTGACAGTGGGAATTAGGGCAAATGAAAGGTCATATTTGTACTAGAGGACCCAAAAAGTTGATCCAGACACCTATACAAATACCCATTTTCCCAAGGGCAAATGCTTCCTTGTAGGCCTCTCAAAACTGATTTTCCTAAGCATATTTGATGTTCTCTGCACTTCCCAGATCCATTGGTAAATTGTTGTTTTAGATTGTCAATCTTCAGGATCTTGTAGTTTTAATATTAGGGCATATAGGATCATTAAGTTAATTATTTCAAAATATTTCTAATCAATTCCAATACCCCTTAATATATAGATCTAGGTCTGGCTTTTATGTCTAAAATTCAATCTCTTGCACCTTGTGATCTATATCTCAATGAAATTTATAAAAATGTGGAAATGGCCCTGAGTTATGGACACTAATCTTAGATTCACCACACTTTTATGTTTCATTTTGGTGAACTATATTACATTCTTTTGTATTTTGTCTTGTTGCACACATCTTACATATCTTGTGTGTCCCTTTGTCCTTATGTTGGATTGCCATGAAATCTTGGATCATGGGGCTTGACCCCTCTTGACGAATATTTGTCTACTTTAGTGTGAGTTTGAGTGTAAGCTCATGCTCTCACTAAAGTGGGGGCTAAATGTAGTGTAGGAAATTGTATACCTTTACAATTTCAAACTATGTTTGGGTCCCTTAATTAATTGGACTTAATTAAGCCTCTAATCAACCAAATTATACATTCTAAAGCCTTATTTTGCCTATTTTCTGAAAGGGGAACCTATATTTAATTGATGCAAATTAATATTTTAATCAAATTTGAGAATGTGTGCCTTGGACTTATGGGTCAGGACCCATTCGCCTAACCCTAAGTGTCATGACCCATTTTCAAATATATTTTTGGAGGTATTCTAATGATTCAAATTTCATATGCAATTGTCGGCTTTTGGAATCTAATTTTTGAGAAATTAGATAAACGCCTATAAATACATAGTTATGAGATCTAAGAATTTTGAAGGAGAGACTAGTGAGCAAATATTATTGTCAAGAGCATTCGAGAGCGGGTTTTTTTAGTCATTCATTGCAACATTCAAGATCCTATCATCATGTTCAAGTCTATGTGTGTGCATGTCATCTTGTGAAGGATAGTATGCATTGTTGATCCTAAAGCATCCAAGCTTTCAAGTATCCAACAAATCAAGCAAAGCAAGATATGATTCCTTGGAGTGATGTGTTTGACTTCAGTCGTCTAAGGGAATCCATTGAAGGTTTGGTGAGTCATAACAATAAATTTTTCATTCATCATTTCCTTCTCCTTTATCATTATTTATTTATATAAAGATTTAATTACCATACAGGGGTTTGACCAAGGCAAAACCCCATTCACACAAAACAAACAATTTTTCTTCTCTTTGTATATGTGCAGGGCTTAAGTTTGCTAGAACGAATATCAAGCTTAATTTGTTAAAACAATTTACTTAATACACGAAAAACATCTTTATTTAAAAATTAGAAGAAATTATTTATAATGTGGTGGAAAGATATTATTGGAATGTATGATATAGTAATTGACAAATGTTGCACCTTTGAAAAGGATGGAATGAACATATTCACATAGGGAGCACAAGTGCTACTATTATAAAGCTTATGTCAAGCATATGTTGCATACCTTAAAATTTAAGGATTATCAAGGAAGATGACATGTGGCTTCAAAAGCCACACATGTTAGAATAGTACATGCAAAATTGATAGAATTGTATAAATTTGTTTGATTTTATTCTATTATTATGCTTGGAGTTATGATAACAATGCTCTAGTATTCAATTATAATAAGTAGAATTGGTATGATTATTGGTATTTAAGTTACTGCATTGATATCTTCTATGATATGTAGATTACAGGTTGTGTAATTTTTATTTTTAGTAAATTAATTAAACCTATCCTATAAGGTATTCAGAAATCCACACTTTATAAATACTCCAACTCGTGTTTAAGGGCTACCTTCTTATTTTGATGGAAAGGTGTTATTTTTTGACATTTTGTAACTTTAAGAGCATTGCTTATATGTCTAACTTGTAGTGGTTTCACATTTTATGGGTCAATACAATCATTCAAATTCATTGCATGTTATTGTTTTCAGGGTTACTAGTCATTCAAAAAAAAAATTATTTGTCCAAGAAGAATTAAAGTATGCTATTTTCTTTTATTTGACAAATATTTGATTATTTTCATTTTTTTATATTATTGCTGCCTCTTAGTTTTTATTGCTTGAAATTACATCATATGTGTTTGAGTATGTAGGAAAAATACTAGATACCAAGGTCTTTGGAAAAAGGGACAATATATTCTTTATGAAATTAGTAGTTATTTGAATTATTGGGATTGATTCTTTTGAAAAAAAATTCATTAAGTTCTTTTAAGTTTTATAATTTGATTTTTTTTTGGCAAGTAGAGTAGTGCCTTGTCTACCCTTTTGATATTCATACTATTATTTTATTATATTGCAATCTATAGCTCTAGTTTTTGCATTTGTCAAAAGTTCCAGATGTTGTTTGGAATCCTCTAGTTTGTCTTTTGAAATATTGAAATAAATTTTATTAATTTTTTTTCTCTTGGGCTCATAAAAGTTTGAAAATTTATATTATGTTTGGAGAATATTTTGTAGAGAAATTTGCCTCCTTATCTTTTTGATATCACAAGGCTTTTGCTATGATGTAACCTAATGTGACTCTCAAAAATTTTATGCCATTTGAAATCCTTTGGTTATAATCTATTTGAATTGTTAGAATTGATTTTATTGATATTTTAGCCATTGGGTTCTCACAAGTTTTATTCCATTTGAAAACTTTTCTTTAGTATGTATTTAAATTGTTGGAATCAATTATGTTGATATTCTATTATCTAGTTTTTTTAAGTTTGATAACTTGATTATGTTTAGAAAATAATAAAAAGTTTTTTTAGCAATAATAACCATTTGCATGTAACCCTAAGAGAGAAAAATATGCAAATAAGTATCATAATTCACAATACAAAATAATAAGTCTCAAAAAGCACTAACATATTCACTGTATTATCTCATGAACAAATATTACCATACACTTATAGAGTCTTCATGCAAGGCTTCTAAAACATCAAGATCCCTTATTGCACTCTATGTGAACAAGAAAATGAGAATAATGTAACCACACATCTCAATCTATGCTTCCTCTCCTCACAAATGCAGCTTAGAAGAGATGCTCAATTCAACCTTAGCCAACCTCAACTACTCATGTGCTTGTTTTTATATAAATAAGCTTCACAAAACCACTAGACGATATTACAAAAATCATGTGCCTCTAAACCATGAACTTACAAAACCATATCTCCTAATTTACTTTTGGGTACTAAGTTTTTCCAGTTCATACTAAGTTTTTTCTAATATTGAATATTTTTCAATGTGTAACTCACATTAAATATTTATCTCAATTACACATATAACATATAAAGTGGCCTCAAGAATATCTAACCCATGTGATGCATACATCCCTAGATTTAATAGGTGCACCACAAATAAATATTAATTTTACATTACAAGCATCATGCAAGGAGTACACCACATCTTTCCCAACAACAAAAATTGTACAATAGTTCCTCCACAATCTTTTTGATATCACACACTACTACTTGATGTGATTCTAAATAGAAAAAATTCATAACAATGAAAAAATTTCCCTACAACATTTAAAAAGTAGTGGTATTCAAGAAAGAAAAACCATATGTAACAATAAATAAATTTGCTACAATGTTACTTGAATAAGCTATTTGGGTAAAAATTATCAAAATAATAATCCAAATATATGAAATGGTCTAACTTCTTAGGGATTAAAATTACACTAAAAGAAAAATATTTTACTTTACACATATTATATAAGAAGAAGCCCATTAATGTTTTATATGGTGCATACATATTTGAGACTAAGAGTGATATCTGATCTATTCCACCACACCATAGACATGGGTGTTTGTGTGGGTAAATCTTTCTTGGTCTCCAATTTGTAGCCCTAAATATCTATCCTACAATTTCAACCATGTTAAGACCATTTTGTTTGCATACGAGAAAGTCCAAATCTTCCAACAAACAACATCAAAGTTGTGCTTGCTAGCATTATTTGTGAAATTTATTTATTTCTTCTATTAGATAGATTCAATTAATCCATTCTTGTGTAAGTATGATGGGATGAGTTAAAATCATCTAGTGAGCTATAACTACAAATGATGTGAGTGACATGATAATTGATATTCATTATTACATATTTACAGAAGGAGATGAAAACTCCTTATAAAGAAAATTACAAGATGATGTTTCTAAAAAGAAACAGTCATTAACAAAAGTAAAAAAATAGAAATATACTAAAAACTAACTGAAGCAAACTAAAAGCTAAGATGACCATTAAATAATACAATAATACTCTAATACCCTCCCTTAATGGTCATTCTACTAACTACACCAAGCTTATCCTAAAATTTTACAAATTTATTGAGAGTGAGAGACTTGGTGGGAATGTTTGCAGTTTGATCCTTAGTTGGAACATATTGCAACATCATAGAGCCATCTTCAACAAGTTGTCTGATCAAGTAACAATGAAGCTCCAACATGCTTGTTTCGCTCATGGAAGACTAGATTCTTAGCAAGTTTGAGAACCCCTTGATTATCACAAAAGAGGGGTGAAGGCCATGCTTGAGACATCTACATGTCAACAAGCATCCTTTGAAGCCATACTACCTCACATGTTGCCTTAATTGTTCCCTAATACTCTGCTTCAATCAAGGAAAGAGCAACTGCATGCTACTTCTTACTTCTCCAAGTAACTAAACATGTACCAAGATTGAAAACATACCTAGAAGTGGACTTCCTGTCATCAACTGAACTTGCCCAATCTAAGTTTGTAAAGCCAACCAGTCTAGGATCTTTGTACTTTCTATACAATATACCAAAGTTAGGTCTCCCTTTGACATATCGTAATACTCGCTTCGCTGCAACCTAATGTTCCACCCTAGGAGCAATCATGAAATGAGAAATGTAACTAATAATAAAACTAAGATCAAGTCTAGTGGTAGTAAGATAGATGAGGCTTCCCACAAGTTTCCTGAATGCACTCATTTACCACTAGGTGAGTCTGTTTTGGTTGAAAGATTCAACCCCTTCTCTATAGGAGTGGATGATATTTTGCAATCTTCCATCCTGAACTTTTTAAGAAAACTTTCGGCATACTTCTTGGGTGATCCCACAAAGCTAGTTTACAATTTCTGGGAGGAACATATTTTTGCTGAAAACACATATTTTTAGAAAATATAATGATTTAAGCCTTAAAAGGTTCCATTTAAAGAATTACAATTGAAGAGGGTTTGATCAAACTACCTTAAATCATACCCCCTTGGATAGAACCCCGCTAGTTTTAAACCATACCTATAACAGAGTCTCCTTTATACCTATCAAAATGCTGATAAAAAACCACTTTTGATTTACCTTTTGGGGGATCAAATGAATTCATTTAAAATTTATTTTTTGCAATTACGTAGTCCTTATTATAAGCTTCCCAAAAAGTATAATTTTAAATAAATTTAATTTTATTATTATATTTATTTTTTATTTCTCGTGAATGTAGGCTTTTCACAAAATCAAGCTCTATGTTCAGTATATGGAAAAATAGTAAATTATTAAAATCAAAAAGTCAAAAATATTAGTGCACTAGATATTGAAGTCCTTGATCCAACAAAGAAAAAAAGATTTTCGATACATACAAAAAGTTACGCTTATACGGTCGCCACGCCTAAATTATAATTGGTTTGAATTCAAACTTGATTTAAAGAAAAATATTCAATAAAAACTATCTAACCAAGTGGAAGCACTAGATATTTACAAATCTAAATTTGAAAGAATTATAATTATATCCTTCATGGAAAAAATAGTTATGCGTTATACAGTGAGCGTCACTTTTTAAAAATGTTGTTTTCTGAAAAAAACTAGTTTTCGAGGGAGATGGAAAAAGAAATGCAATATGATTCCAAAAATTTTGAAAAAAATATATTTAGAATCTATAGAAAAAATTTCATGAAACTCTAGTTTGCATCATCTTCAAATTCCTCACGGTTTAGTTGCTATAGGTGCTCGAAAGTGAAGATTTAGTTAAAAAAAATTATTTCAGTGTCCATTTTGGCCAAAAATTGTAAACCACTATTGTGGGATCACACTCAACTAAGAGATGAAGATAATGCCACTTGTCTTCCAAAATTCTACACCAAGACAATAGTGTAGGAGGCCCAAGTCCATCATCTCGCCTGACAGAAATTTGACTTGATCTGTTAAATCAAATGAATCCTATTGCTAGTAATGATGATATCATCCATATAGATGAAAAGAAGGATGACATCACTGTCAGTGTTCTTGACATATAAATTTGCATCTGAGGGACTCCCGTGAAACCCCTATGCAACCAGGTACTTATCAAATTTTAGGTACCATGCCCTGGGTGCTTGCTTTAGGCCATAAAGGGCCTTCCATAATCTACATACTTTGTGCTCTTCTCTTGCAACCTTAGAACCAAGAGACTGCGCCATGTATACCTCTTCCTCCAAATCTCCATTAAGGAAGGTACTCTTCACATCCATTTGATGGGCCTTCTAGCCAAACTATGCTGACATGGCTAGGGCAAGTCAGATGGTGCTCATATTTGTTGTGGGAGCAAAGGTTTCCTCATAATCAATACCTTCTCTCTACGAGAACCCCTTAGACACCAATTGAGCCTTGTATTTATCTAGTGTTCCATCAGCCTTGTATTTGACCTTGTAGACCCATTTGCAACCAATGGGTTTCTTCCTTGGAGGAAGATCTAACAAAACCCATGTGTTGTTCTTTAAAAGACTATGATGCTTAGAATCCATAGCCTTTTCCCATTTAGGTTTACCCTTGGCCTCTGAAAACTGTTGGGGCTCATAAATACTCTAAATGTTGGCCATAAGAGCAAAGTTTACTATGTTCTTTTTGTTCTTGCCTCTAGATGTTCATCCCTCAACAAGCTCATCATCATGAACATCACTAATGAGCTTCGCCCACCACTTAGGAGGAGGAGGAGTAGTATCAACTTCTAAATAAGAATGAGCAGCATCATGACTTGGGCTACTTGGAATAATACCAACTAGATGCAGATCCAAATTATCCTAAGGAAAATCTACAAAAGCAAAATCTTGCCTAGGAGATTACTGTTACTCATTTTTATTTCTGGTCAAACAAAGTGAGTTAAAAGTGTATGCAAGCTGAAAATGAAGTGCATTTCATATCAATCTTCCCTATATTGCATTCAAATGTATAAACATAAGAATCAAAGAGATTACATCTTCCAATAATAGATTGTTTCATTTATATAGGTGCATACAATATTGAAAATATTTACACAAACATTGTTGAAAGAAAATCTTTATTGATTCAAAAGTTCAAATCTATCTCACACAAGCCGCAAGATATAGCTTGTCTAATGGAAATAAAGTACAATATATACACAAATGGATTGAAAGAATAAAAAATGCATATATAGGGGAAGAGGCTAGTCATTGCCTGATGACTGGTTAGAGTCTGTTGTTCCGCTTGGTCTTTTGCTCCAGGTTGATTTGCCTCCTCTGTAGCTCCCTGCTTCCATGTACTACATCTAAAAGAGTTGAAATGAGGTTAGAGCAGAGCTCTAAGCAATAATGGTCAGTAATACTACATATGTATTCACCCACCAGTGTATAGATTGCCCTTTGCATGCATTAAACAAGCAATAAGTTGTTCATGCCCAAAGAAAAGAGAAAATAAATCATCAATCCTCTAGACATATGCATTTTTTTTTCTAGCTGTTTGTTTCATGTGCAGATATAGGGAAATCAATGTTCTTGTTTTATCAAGTTTCAACACGTGGGATGAAATGTGGCTCCCACAAGGGTTGAGCTCGATGTGCTATATTGATTTGATTTTAATAGTATGCCAAGATCATTCATCAAATGAATCATTCCTCTATGATCCACACAAATAAGTAATTATCATTTGTGGCAGTGAACAAATGGTCACTGTCATAAGTGATATTTAATTGTTCATGAGGATCATAAAGTATGAAATCAGAAGCCAATGTTAAAGAAATGTATTGAGAAATGTTGAATTTGATGCACAAAATATACAAAAATGACAAGTGATAACTCAACTTAGACATTGCATTTATATGTCAAAGTGAATTTAGCTCTCTTCATTCAAGTTTTAAGATATAAAAATGATCTCAAGATGGTATGCTAGTCCAAACAACAGTACATATGGAGTGCAGTGAAGGTAATGAATGTTGAAGATAGCATGGCAATTGACAGATCTGAATGCATAGAAATCAACCTTGAACAGGATCATAACAAGGATACATAAATTATATGAGACATAGTGTAAAATCTTGAAAAGTAACTTTAATGCATGGAAAATCACAACAAATCTGTACTGTTACTTTTAGGATATGAGTAATGAAAGTGAACAATATCGATCTCTATTTCTCAGTAGTAAGATAACTAACTCTTCAGTAGACATAGGAAGTGAGGCTGGTGGGAATGTTTTTCTATTCATATTGTTGAGGACCTTAAGGGGTGGAATGCAATTACCTAAGAACAACAAATGACAGATGTCAAGGATCAAATGATCAACAATGGTTTTTGTTTCTTAGGGGACAGTGACGAATATATAATGATAGATGTTTATAGGAAGTGTTAACAGTGAACATGAGGTACTTCAAAGGATGATGGATGCAACTTTTTGCTTGTGATAATGTACTTGAGAAAAGTGAATATATATTTTTCCCTTTGGCCATGAGATAGATCGAACTAAGAATATAGTAGAAGGTAAAATACCTAGAAAATGAAATTTCTGAAACCCTCGACCTAGAAAAAGGGGTTTTGAGTCCAAAGGAAGTTCAATGTAAAGTCACAGAGAATGGTTTAGAGAAAATTTCATGATGTTATGAAATTCCTTATGAAAAACTTTGGAGCCCAAATGGCAATAGAAATATTGAAGCGGTTATGTTCAACATATAAGGTTTTCTAATGATTCTTTGACTGTGAATCATGATATGTATGCAAGTTCAAACTTCTGCTATAATAGAGCTCAAATGCAGCTTTCTATTTGCAAAGAACTTACAAGGAGTCAACAAAAGTGAAACCTATAGCTTGCAACCAAGGTTCATTTCACAATAAGTTTGCCTTCTGCTATTTTTATGTAAGGGTTTTGGTATACAAACTTCACAGCAAAAAAGGGAAAAGTAAAGACTCAGAATACAAAAGAAAGTGAGTGAGAGGGAAAGAAATATACATCAAAAGTTTGTCGCGACCGTAGCCTGTGAATATAAAAGTCTACTAAAACAATGCATCAAATCTCCTGAAGAGTAGAGTAGAGTTTTAATAGAAATCAATTGGCAGAGGAAAACCCTTATGGGTTTGGTGATTACATGACTCAGAAAATATGTTTTGAGGCAACTAACCATTATCCTTTGTCAGTCGATGAATGACCTTGTCTCTCTGTAGCCGAATCTCATCTTTTCAAAAATTTTGGTGGTGTATCTTTAGACTATCATGGTGGAAAACAAAGAAGTAAACGACCATAGGAAAATTAAATGGGTAAGTAGAATGATAATGTCTACGACCTGTGATGTCAAAAGGAATAGGAAAACTTCATTCAAAATTTCTTTCAAACACTTACCCAAGGAGGTCATCATTTGTCATTTTTTGCAAGAAAGAACGCCACTGTGATATCTGAGAGAAGGGATTCTCCATAGTTTCTTCAGTCATACCCTCAGTGGCTAGAAGAACAGTTTCTCCAAAATGTTTGATAAAATGAAATGGATGTTGGTTTTGGCACTGCTTTTCATTTTTTTTAGGGTTTCATGCCCTATATTTGAAGATAGGCATTTTTGCCTCTGTTTTATAAAAATGCATTGTTGATTAATATCGCCGGTGATAGGGACTTCATGTTTATGTTTTGCTCATTCCCTTTTATCTCATACCATATGTTTGTGGTCATTTTTTACTTAATAAACCATTTTTGCTTGCAATTACTGAATATATGAGCTCCCTTATTCTATTTATTCAATATTGTAAATGGCTCAATTCAAGTGATGTTTTATAAATCATTTGAATTAAGTCATTATTTTTAAATGCATATTTGAAAAAAGGCATGTGGTCAAATCATGGGAGTTATAGTTGCAAGCATATTGGAGGATATTTGGGGTAGTTTGTTTTTAGTTGGAATACATATGCCCACATTCATAGGGATATTAATGCACCTTGTTGGTGGTTATGTCTACCTAAGGTATTTGGTTTGACCAAAACCTTATTCCTCACATGTTGGAGGTGGTTTTGTAGGAATCTAGGACCTCTTTTTTAGGTTTTTCTTTAGGATCCGACCCAAGGTGGTTATTTGCTCCTACTTTGGTGCAACCACTTGGGTTGTGTTTATATTGGCTCATGTAACTCATTTTTTAGTAGAGTTCATAATTTGCAGATTTTTTGGAGAGTCTTCATCACAAATTTTCAGCATTTTCTATAACTCATTTAGTCATGCAAACTATGAGTACCTTGGAAAATTAATAGCATTGATACACTTTTACCTTTCCTCATCACTTATTATGCTTGTGTACATGTCATTGAAATTGATCAATATACTTGTGGAAATTTGTGCTTTTCCCCTATATTTTTGTCTCATTAAAAGTACTTCTTGCTTTGGTAAGAAAAAATATCGGGCTTTATAGGTTATGAGTTGTGTGAGCAATACAAGGTTTCAGGTTATGAAATTTTTCCTTTTCTTTTTGAAGTCTTGTATAAGCATCTTCTCATAAATTACTTATGTAATTGATATGCAAAGATGAGTAGTGTAATTTTTCTATCAATTTGTTAAATAAAAGTGTAACAGAAATTGATTTTGCATGATTTTAGTCATCTTAAGTATTTTATCATAGGATAGAAATATTTTCATTTAAAAAATTGTTATTTTCTTCCCCTTTTCCCTAAAAGAAAAAAAAAAAACTTTTAGGTGAAATTAGCAAAGAGCCAAATTTTTCTGGAGGTACTTTTCTATCATAGGGTCACCCACAGCATTAGAAAAGTTCCCATATTGCTCATGATTGGTTTTGTTTAATCTCAGCTCAGGTGCAAATCATAAGAGCTAATAGTTTTTGGCACACTCGGTGGGACTTCCAAATCAGACAATTCAAAGGAAAACATAGATATTGCTGGTTCTGATATGCTGCAAGCATTTTCAGGCCTTTAAGAGGTAGGTTCTAGCATATCTGGAAACTTCCACTGTGGGTAAAGTTTAAAACCAGTGCTGTGAAACTTTACATGAAAAGGATTTAGACAAGAAGTTCATAATCTTTTTAATATTTATAGTTATCTCCACCTAGAAGGCAGAGTAGGCCTGTTAAAAGAGTGTCCATTTCAAAGAGTGTTCAATTAACCTCACCAAGTTTCAAACCAACTTCTAAATCTAGTTCAACTATAGTTACAGTCTCTATTCCTATTGTTTTAGTTTAGGTCAATCAACCTATAGTTGTGCAAATGGCTAGAAATCAGCCTTTTGTTCCATTTAATGGTGGCAGTCCATTGAACTTAGCCCAACATGATGAAATCCCTATAGTAGCCTTGAAGAGCTTACCCTTTTTCATAAGAGAAGATCAAACAACTCCTATTGAACACATTAGAGATGTGGCATCTCTTTGTGGGGTTCACCATATAACCCAAGAAAATGTAGCTGTCAGACTACTTGCCGCCTCATTTAAAGGAAGAGAATTACAGTGGTTTAGAGGTCTACAAGTTGGGTCAGTTACAACTTGGGATGAATTAGGGGACAAACTGCATAACCAGTTTCAGGAAAAATCTGATCATCTATCACTGGTTGAGCAATTAACAACTATAAAAAGAGCTCCTCAGGAGAAAATGTCAGATTTCAATTTTAGATTTTAGAAAACTTGGGACAGAATCCCAATTGTGAGGCCTTCTCCTGAGCATGCCTTTTTGTATTATTTTAAAGCCATAAATAGTGAGATAGTAGCTATGACACAATCAATGGGAGGGGTGTCTCTACCAGATGCTTATGAGGTAGCAATAAGGGCAGAAAATTGTTTAATCTAGGCAGGTAAGATTTCCCCTAGGCCACCAATGCCAATATTTCCTAAAAATATAGCCTAGTATGCCACTTCAAATACCACCTTTTACACCTTTTCCAGCTATTCCAACATCATCAGCTATTGTTCCAACTATTGTTTTAGTTGCTGCAAGTCAAGAAAATTCCACTACAAGCTCACCTCAGGAGCTTCAAGAGATTAAGAGTCTGTTATAGACCTTTGGTAATAAATTGGTGAACATAGAAAAACAACAGTCATACAATAGACCTTACCAACAACAGAATCAAGCTACAAATCAGCCTTATCAGGGTTAGTAGTATCAGGGAAATAGACAGCCTTATCAAGACAATTTTCAGGGCCCAAGACAAAATATTAACCCAAGGCCTTTTCAATTTTATGATCCTGCTCCTATTAATGCAGCCAAGGACATTGTCCGTGTTCAGAATAACTTGGTTGCAGATTATGAATGGTGCTATCCTTACAACTAGCCTCATAATTAGACCACTTGTTCAAATGGAATTATCAATCAAGCCTTGATGGTGTAGATTGTTTCAAATTCACAACAAAATGCACCTAATGATGGAACCTTGTAGTAGCAAGACCAACCTTCAAGTGAAGCTACCCTTTTAAATTGGCCAGGAGAAGAGTTTTGTGGAGTTAATGCAAATGATTCTCCAATTGTTGCAAACACAACAACAAAGAAAAGAGCCTTTGAACTTGAGTAGGAAGCTAATAAAGGAAAAGTAGCTATAGAACCATCTACATCACAAGTGCCTTGTATTTTGTAGAGGAATCCACAAGTAGATGCCAAACAACAACCCCGCTTGCAAACTGAGCCTACTATTGCAAGGATACAACATAAGATAAATCCTGCAGTTCCTTTTAATATTGTTGAAAATATGAAAAAGATGAATATCACAATGTCTATGTGAGATTCTTTGGAAATACCAGGTCAAAAGGAGTTGTTATAGTATTCCTTAATAGAAAAATTAGTGATTAATGAACATTCAATCAATACAGTTAAGGTTGTTTTGAAGTTACGAGAAAGATAATGATATGCAGCAAAATAAACAACTAGGAAAAGAGTTTGAAAAGGGTGTTAAGCCTCCTCATTTTTATGTGACATTGATTGTAGGAGATAAACTAGTTCATAACTGCATGGTTGACAGTGAAGCTAGTAGCTCAGTCATAACAAAGAAGATTGCAGACTAGTTAGGACTGAAATATCAACCCCTTGAGAAAGGAGTGCTTCAGCTAGACAGTACAATAGTCAACACTATGAGTGTTATCAAAGATTTGGGACTCACATTACATGCCTATCTAAACTTTTCTATTCCTCAAGATTTTTTCATTATTGACTTACCTCCTTTCTTTACCCTGTGTTTATCAAGGGACTTCACTACAAAGATTGGAGGTTATCTATCATCTGATTGGTCCCATATGCTCTTTAGGACCAGATATGGAACAAAAGTAACAGTTAAATCTGAGTCATTGGCAAAGGATAATATTGAGCTTATGTGCCAAGCGTAGTTAATGTTAACTATGTTGTTTTTGAAGATAGTGAGCTTGTTGCAGCTCAAGAATTGCAAGCTGAATGTATACCAAAGGTGCTGCTAAATGAGTGGGCAGCAGAAAACATAGTAGACAATCCAAATGAACTTATTCAGGAAGTTGGATTGGGTATTTATGTACTTCATGAACCTGAAATAGAGATGCCAAACCTTGAAAAGAAGGAAGAACTACAATTACCACAACAGAATGAGTTATGGTAGATGTACTTTGATGGATCTAGGAGTAGAAATGGAGCTAGTGGCGGTGCAATGTTAATCTCTCCACAGGGTGAGATATTATGCTACATTAAGATTTTCCTCTTCTTCTTCTAACAATTTTGCTGAGTATGAAGGACTAATATAGGGCTTAGAATGGGCAAGGAGAAGAGGAATCAACTGGTTACAAGAGTTAGGGGACAACGAACTAATTGTTAATTAGGTGAGAGGGTTAAATATAACAAAAAATGACACTTGAAATCTTATAAACATAGGGTATGGGATATGATTGAGGATTTTGATGCCTTTAATTTGATTTTCGTCTTTAGGAGTGAGAATAAACATGTAGATAGATTGGCTGCAATTGGTGCCCAGTTTGACATACCCAATGAGATTAGGAAGGAAAAGGTATAGCCACATGTCAAAATAGTTGTTAGGCCCACTATCCCAGATAACAACATTAATTGGCAGGTCTTTGAAAGTGATGAGAAAATTCTAAGTTTTGTGCTAGAAGAAGACTAGTTTTTTGTTGTAAATCAACAAAAGCTAAAACAACAATATGGGGATCAGATTATTCAGCTTAAGTCAAATAAGTTGCCTAGAGGTCTGGTTACATTAGAATCCATTTTCAATACTAATGATCAACTGAAAAAAGAATAAAACCAACATACATATTAAAGAAGACCATTATGAAGAGTTGGAAATCTTTAAAGGTAAACTTCTTAAGATAGGAAAAGTTTGTTCAACTGAAGATAGGAAGGCCTTCATTGCTTTATGCCAAGAATTCCAAGATGTATTTTCTTGGGATTATTTTGATTTAAAAGGATTTGATCCTAGGATTGCTCAGCACACAATAGAATTAGAGCCTAATTCTAAGCCTGTTAGGTAAAAGCAGAGACCTTTGAACCCCAAGCTTGAACCTTTAATGATTAAGGAATTGACTAAGCTTATTGAGGGTGGAATTATTTTTCCAATTAAGCACACCTCATGGGTTTCTAACTGGTTCTAGTTAGAAAGAAAAATGGTGAAATCATATTATGTGTGGATTTTAGAGATCTCAACAGAGCATCTCTAAAAGACCATTATCCATTACCTTCCATGGAGCAGATCCTCCAAGTGGTTGTTGGTTTAGAGAGATTTTGTTTGCTTGATGGATACTCTGGTTACAACCAGGTATTGGTCAAAGAAGAGGACCAATACAAGACTGCCTTTAAAACAAAATGGGGCACTATGGCCTACAAGAGAATGCCTTTCAGCCTGTTTAATGCTAGAGCCACTTTTCAAAGGGCTATGGACATGGCTTTCCAAAGCTTAATCAATAAAATAGTGCTGATATATCTAGATGATATCACAGTATTTTCAAAAAGTGTTGATGAACATTTGTTGCATTTAAAATAGGCATTTGAAAGGTGCGGGGAATATGGAATATCCCTTAATCCCAAGAAAAGTAATTTTGTTGTTCATGAGGGTAAGCTGTTAGGACACATAGTGTCAAAACTGGGAATTTCCATTGACCTTGAGAGAGTCAAAGCTATTCTGGAGCTTCCTTTGCCCAATCACAAGAAAGGGCTGCAGAGTTTCTTAAGCAGAATTAACTTTTTAAGGAGATTTATTCCTAATGTTGCAAAACTTTTACAACCCTTGACTGCTATGTTAAGAAAGAATGTAGTTTTCAGTTGGACTAGAGAGGTAAAACATAGTTTTGAAGCCATTAAAGAGGCTTTAGCATCAATCCCTAACCCCTACACTAGTAAATCCAGAATTCAAAAAATATTTTGTCATGTATGCATTCGACAGTATTGATTCTATTTCAGCAATGTTGGTTCAGCAAAATAATGAAGGCTTAGAGTAGCCCATTGCATTTTTGTAGCCAAGTTTTGGTAGATTATGAGCTAAGGTATTCATTTGTAGAGAAACATGTCCTGGTTGTTATTAGAAGCCTTAAGAAATTTAAGCCATTAACTTCTGATAATAAGATTCACTTGATGGTGGTACATCCCAATGTGAAAGAGTTCCTATTGAGTAAGGATCTTAATGAAAAGAGAGTTGGATGGATCAATAAAGTCATGGAGTTTGATGTAGATATCAAGATCACAAAGTTAGTAAGAGGTAAGGGACTCTATGAACGGCTTGCTTCAACATCATAAATTGAAAAAAAAACAAAGACAAAATTTGTTTTAGTTACTGATGATCAAGATCAGAATGTTACATCTACATTAGCAGCAAGCTGGATTCAGGATATGACTCATTTTCTGCAGACCGGTCAATGTCCACCACACTTAGACAGAGCCAAGAGGAGATATTTTTGGTTACAGTCTATTCCATATGTTCTAGTTGACAATGTTTTATTTAGGAAAGACCTCAATAGTGTTTTGCGAAGGTGTATTGATTGTAATTAGATTGAGAAAGTGCTTCATGAGTTCTATGATGGGACTACAGGGGGTCATTTTTTCCCAAAAACAACATGGAAGATTATGAGGGCTGGTTATTACTGGCCAACCATGTTTAAGGATGCCCATGCATGGGCTAGAAAGTGAGTGAAATGTGCAATATTTGTTGGAAAAGAAAGGCTTATAGCATTACCTTTGCAACCAATTCAAGTGGAAGAACCCTTCATGAAATGGGGCATTGACTTCATTGGACCCATAAACCCACCTTCCAGTGTTGGGCACAAGTGGGTACTCACTGCTACAGATTATTTTACAAGATGGACTGAGGTAGTAGCCTTGAAAGAAGCTAATGATTCCTTTGTGTTGAACTTTTATGATGACATAATAACTAGGTTTGGAGTTCCAAACTCCATCATTTCAGATAATGCTTTGGCATTTGTAGGAATCAAAGTGGCTGATTGGGTAGTAAAAAATGGTATATATTTGAACACTTTATCAAATTATTACCCCTAGGGTAATGGTTTGGCTGAAAGCACAAAAAGGAACTTAATTAGAATCATTAAATGAATGATGGAAGATAACCAGAGAGCTTGGCACACCAAGCTGAAATTTGCCTTATGGGCAGATAGGATAACTCTGAAAAGGTCTATCAAGAATTCTCCATATGTGTTGGTTTATGGTAAGGAAGCCAGATTATCTATATCTGTAGAGTTTCCAGCTCTTGATATAATGCATCAGTTGGAGATGTTCGAGGAATAGGACCCCTTGGCAGTCTAATTTTCTTAGCTCATGGAGCTAGAAGAGACTAGAGATAAAGCCATGAAGTCCTTGGAGTATCATCAAATCCAAATCAAAAGAGTTTTTGATAAAAGAGAAATTGCTAGAGTTTTCAGAGAAGGTGACATTGTACTCAAATGGGATGAGCTGTAAAGCAGGCCAGGAAAGCATACAAAGTTTGATAGCTTTTGGAGTGGCCCATTTGTCATCACAAAGTGAAAGGAACATAATGCATTATAATTGTCCAAGATGGATGGAGATATTTTTCCCAGTCAATGGGATACACCTCAAGCATTGCTTTGAGGTTTGATCTATGTCATTTTTGCTAGTTTAGCATTTTATGCTTTCAATAAGTGTTTCCGTACCTTAGATTAGTTGTTGTTTTTAGTTTCCCTAAGTGCTTTTAAGCACAATTAGTTTGTTTTCTATTGTTGTTTTTGTTTTCAATAAATTCCAGTTTGTTTTGAGTCATCAAGATTGAGTTATAGCTTTGAGTCAACTTGTTTTTAGATCTAATTTGATTTTCTGAGTGACCTCGTGCCCAATGGATAGTCTAGGCAACTGGTCTTAGTGTTTACTAGGAAAACATGCAATAGATGTCACCAAAAATGTTACTCATTTTGTTTCTTGTCAAATCGAGTGAGTTAAAAGTGTATGCAAACTGAAAATGAAGTGCATTTACACAATATTCCCTATATTGCATTCAAATGTATAAACATAAGAATCAAAGAGATTATATCTTTCAGTAATATATTTTTGCATTTATATAGGTGCATAAAATATTGAAAATATTTACACAGATATTGCTGAAAGAAAATCTTTATTGATTCAAGAGTTCAAATCTATCTCACACAAGCCGTGAGATATAGCTTTTCCAATGGAAATAAAGTACAATATACACACAAATGGATTGAAAGAATGAAAATGCATATATAGGGGAAGAGGCTAGTTGTTTCCTGATGACTTTTCAGAGTCTTTTGTCCTTCATGGTCTTCAACTCCAAGTTGTCTTGTGTCCTTTGTAGCTCCCTGTTTCCATGTCCTACATCTAAAAGAGTTGCAATGAGGTTAGAGTAGAGCTCTAAGCAATAACAGTCTCTAACACTACATATACATCCACCCACTAGTGTATAGATTTCCCTTTACATGAATTAAACAAGCAATAAGTTGTTCATGTCCAAAGAAAAGAGAGAAAAGAAATCATCAAGCCTTTAGGCATATGCATATGTTTTTCTAACTATTTGTTTCATGTGTAGATACATAGAAATCAATGTTCTTGTTTTATCAAGTTTCACATGGGATGAAATGTGGCTCCCACAAGGGTTGAGTGCGGCGCTATATTGATTTGCTTTAATGGTATGTTGAGATCGTTCATCAGATGAATCATTCTTCTATGGTCCACACAAATAAGTAATTATCATTTATGGTACTGAACAAATGGTCACTTGTCATAAGTGATATTTAATTATTCATGAAGATCATAAAGTATGGAAAATCAAAATTCCATTGTTAAAGGAATGTATTGAGAAATTCTAAATTTGGTAAACATCATACACACATGAAAATGACAAGTGACAACTCAGTTTAGATACTGCATTTATATATGACAAAGTGCATTTAGCTCTCTTCATTCAAGTTTTGAGATAGAAATGTTCTCAAGATGGTATGCTATTCCAAATAGAAGTACATATGAGGCATGGTGATAAAAGAAGATGAAATTCTAAGTTCAAAATGCTTGTTGGAAGAGACAAAGAAATCCAAAATCTGCATGTTTTCATGGAGGCACAGAATAATCATGAGAAAATGAAAGGAAAATATTATCATAAGTAGTTTAAATGTATAGGTAAGACGGGGTTCTAATGACTTTAATTTGGTAAACATCATACACACATGAAAGGTATGCCATGATAATAGGGTAAAGAAAATTTCATTTTGAAATAACATAATGCAGAAGATATCCTCACATGACAATGCAATCATCTAAGACCAACAAATGACAAATGTCAGGGAGCTAAAAGGATACAATCCATTTAGAAAATATATTAGAGATGAACCTGGAGATATGGTCTAGAGTTCCTCATGATATCATAAAGAGGCAGTGGGGTTGTATTGTAGGATAGGTGTAATTACATAATTACATGTTGTGTTTGCTATGTTTTGGAATAATGTGTTTTGCAAGTTTCAGTATAAACAAAGCATGTGGAATGTTTTAGAATGCTGCAATACAGTATAAAAAGAATGCTTATCAAGTTTAAAAACTGAAGCAATAAGACTAAGTTTCAATGTATCAAGCTTCAAAAAGTAGAAGATGTACAGAGATTGAAGAATTCTAGAAGGAAGTTAAATGCTGAGAATACTTCAAATGGATCTATTGTAGATGCATTATGGTTGGATATGATATGGCTTACACATGTTATGATTATGAGACAACTATTTACACATATTAATGATAATGAAATGGGGCAATAATTTATGTCAAGGACAGTCCAAGTATGTGAGATGCAATGCTTGTACAATCAAAATGTAGGACATAGTACATATACATATAATGACAATGATCATTGCTTCATCAATGAGGAGGCAGTGACTTCACAGAACGTTTATTGCAAAGTTGTAACAAAAAGTGAATGTAAACGTCAAATGGTGAGACAAGAGGTATCAAAGTCATGGTGGATAATGTTTTACCTATTAAATACATGAACTCACACATTTTTACTCTATTCATTAAGAGGAAAGTGTTAGTTGTTGTTTCAAGGGGGAAGCAAAGTTATGTGTTAATAACTTTCATGTTTCAATGGAGGGAAACATTTTTGTCCAAAAAAGATTAACACCAACAATAGATGAGATGACACATTTTGATCTTATATATAAAGTGCTTATGAATCCTATTTGAGAAAAACAACATGAATAAGCAAATCAAGAGAGGAAAAATACAATCATGTTATATGATGGTTTTGGGATAGTCTCTATTGTATGGGGCATAGGGATCAAATAATAAAGTAGCAACTACAAAGATGGAAGAGTCTAAGTTTTGTAAAGATAGAGCACAGTGTTAAGGGTCCCGTGTTTTCCATAGCCATGGTATGGGGTTATGACTTCTGCCCATATTGAAGATGGACAATCTAAGAGGATGACCTGAGACACTAATCAATCAATGATAGTTCTTTAATCTCAAAGCTATAGCCAGTGAAGAGCTCGGGTATGATGTAACTCAGATAACCCATTTTTAAAAAATGGAGGCCGAGCTCACAGATCATCTATCTTTTTCTACATACAGAAAATCCATCTAGGTCATGAAGAAATTTTCTAACTCAAAGGAGAATCGAAGAATCATTATAGGGTTTTCAAATGAAACAAAGTCACATATTAGATACACTATTTTTTGTCCATGGCCGCAGTCAAGGAGCTTCTTTTCTTCATAAAAGCAACAAACAACATAAAATGGAGTATTCTCATTATTAGATGTAGAAAGGAAAATAGTGCTATGCTTTATTCTCAAGCTGGAAACAAAATTTTTGTTTTGTTTTGCTCAAAATCTAATAGAATGGAGCTGATTTGACTTACCCAGAACTTTTTCTCGTGTTTTGCAAACTTCCAAGCATTTTAATGGCCTCCATTCAAGCTTTAGAAGAAAACAATGGCAGTTGTGAACATGAAGTTTTCCACAAAAGGAGCAAATAAAAGACATGGTCAAAAATGTGTAAATGGCCATGGTCTGTTGTTTAAAAATGACCTCCATATGGTAAAAAATGTAGATTTCAAACTGTAGAAAAGTATTTTACCTCTCTTTTTTGTGTTTCTCATCAGCGAATCTTCACAGATATATGTCAAAACCTCCATTCTTCCCATATCTACTGAACACCCTAGCGGCTGCATCATGCTCTCGAAAGTGTGCAATGACAAAATGATGGGTTTTCTCATCATTTTGGTTGTTTTCATAATTAGGGTTTGACCCTTTCTGTCTTTGATGGGATTTTTCTTCCCATTCTTTTTAAAAAATTGAAACATGTGTAATGTTGGGGTCGAAGTCATATGTCATTGACTTAGGCATTCTATGCCTTAAGTCCTCTTTTCACTTTGCTTCAAATTATTACCAAGTCCTCAACAATGCAATATGAAGGTGCCAACATGGAGTCCACTTCACTTTTGAGCTTGTGCCACCTCAGGTCTATGTATGTGCTTTGGAGGATGTTTTTATAATCTTTTCTTTGCATAAACTTTATTGTAAAACAAGTAACTTCAAGGTGTATTTATAAACCTTTTAATTATTTTGTTATCTTTAAATACAAATGGAGGAGGAGAGGAACAAGTTGAGAGAATATTGGAGAAGTTATTTCAGTTTGGAGACATGAACCCATATTTCTAGGGTCATTAATGTATTTTTTTGATTGTTTTTCTTACCTTGGGTATTTGGTTTTGACCAAACCCTTCTTCCTCACATGTTGGAGGTGGTATTGGAGGAATCTAGAGCCTTTTTTCTAGGCTTTTCTAGGGCATCCAATCCAAGGTGGTTACTTGCTCTTACTTTGGTGCAACCACTTGAGTGGTGTTTTTATTGGCTCATGTAATTCATTTTGGAAAGTTCATAATTTTAGATTTTATGGAGTCTTCATCACAAATTTTTAGCATTTCTCTATAACTCAGTCAATCATGCAAACTATGAGTACCTTGAAAGATTAATAGCATTGATACACTTTTACCTTCTCATCACTTGTTATGCTTGTGTACATGTCATTGAGATTGATCAATATACTTGTGAAAATTTGTGCTTTTCCCTGTATTTCTGTCTCATCAAAAGTACCTACTTTGCAAGAAAATATCAGTTTACAGGTTATGAGTTGTGTGATCAATACAAGGTTTCAGGTTATGAAATTTGTCCTTTTCTTTCTAAAGTTGTGTATAAGAACCTTCTCATAAATTATTTATGTAATTGATATGCAAAGATGAGTAGTGTAATTTTTCTATCAATCTATTAAATAAAAGTGTAACAAAAATTGATTTTGCATGCTTTTAGTCAGCTTAAGTATTTCATCATAGGATAGAAATATTTTCATTTAAAAAATTGTTATTTTCTTCCCCTTTTCCCTGAAAGAAAAAAAAAAATAGAACTTTTAGGTTAAATTAGCAAAGAGCCAACTTTCTTTGGAGGTACTTTTCTATCATAGGGTCACCCACAGCCTTAGAAAAATTCCCATGTTGCTCATGATTGGCTATGTTTAATCTCAGCCCGAGTGAAAATCATAAGAGCTAACACTAATATATATAAAGAATATAAATATGATAAAATCAAATGATGTGTTTTTTTTTTTGGTGTAAAAACCAGATATCTTTATGGGATAAAACATATGTATGTGTAAATATATTAATATAAAAGAAAGGAAATTTTACAAGATTGTAGAATAAATTTTGACCATGGGTAATAGCAAAAGAAGTATTTAAATGGATAAAATAATATAGTTACCTTATGGAAAGGGAAGAGGAATGAGTATGAGAGAAATGAGAAGAAAAGAAAAATAAATAAATAAATAATTTCCTTATAATACAATGAGAGTAAAACAAGATTTATAAGGATCTTTATGGATTTAAGGTTTACTTTAGTTTCCCTAAAATCTAATGGTCAAGATTAAAACAAATTCAATGGCTAAAATTTTGTGTACATTCATTTAACTTTAATTTATTATTACTCTAGTTAATCTTATTTAATTAGTAAATATGTTTATGGTGGGGACAATGTAACTAGGAACCTTCACTTTAAGTTGTGATTTAAAGTCACTTTTGAAATATTTAATAAAGTAACATTTGAATTTAATTTTAAATTTAAGTGAGAGCTAATAAATTAATTTGATTCATTTGAACTCGATTAAAGCTAAATATGTACCTAAGCTATAAAACCTTCGTGAAATCCATTAATTAATTAAATATTTGTAGGGTAAATCTATTGTGAACTAGTGTTGTAAATTAAAGATGCATTTTAAAATTAATTGATTTAATAAGATTTAATCACTTAAGGCTTCCTAAAGGTGAACCCAAATTAAACCTCTATAATATTAATTAATTAAATTAATATTTTAACTTGGTATAGTTAAAGGGTGAACCAATTATATTAATCAAATAGAAAATTATTAAATACAACATTAATACCATTAAATTGAAGAGGTCATGGCTAAATGATGTGTCATTCCTCCTCAAAATTTGAGATAGCTAAATTAAATTATTTAATGTTATTTAAATTGATCAAGGGCAAGGTCAAACTTAAGGATTCAATTTGTAAAGAATTGAATTGTTATCAATTCTCTATTATTCGAATCTAATATAATGCGACCTTAGATAAATCAATATATGACAAAGTGAAATGATTAATCCTTGAAATTAATCATGTGCAACTTAATGCCTCACTATTAAAGGGGTTGTTAGTTAAATCAATCATAAACCTAATTTAATCATCTAGGGTAATTTGATGATATTGTCATATATCGAGAAGGGGGATAAATAAGTAATTAACTATTCCACTAATAAATTAGAATGACTTGGTTGAAGTCTAATTAAATGACTCCTTCCTTGGAACTCTGAGGGGTCTTTGAGAAATATTTAATTAAACCTAATATTTTGTGTCCTTATAGTACTTAGCAATTATTGAAAAGGAGGCTGAGTCAACCCTTAGAATAAAGCATATTCAATATAGTTGGTTGAGATTAAAGGAGGTATTGTTTAAACTATTGGTAAATTTAAGCTCATAAGAAATGAACTATATTAATGCCTAAACTCCTCAAAATGAAATTTGAAAAAATTTAACTATGTATATTTAAATTAAACTACCAAATCAAGGTCTAATTAAAGTACTTCAATCTCTTTAGGACTCAATGGTTATGTAACCTTTATTAAACTAAATTTAATCTAAGGTGCTCCTAGATTTAATAATTGGTTTATCTTTGGTCTTAAACTTTAGCCTTACAAGAATTATTCTAATCAAACCAAGACTTATGTTAACCTTGTTGACACTAAGAGAGTACAAGGTGTTGTGTTGCAAGTAGGATCCAGTGGCAATGACCATTTAATGAATTCTTTAAATTTAACTTCCATACTTGGGTTGAAGGATGAATACACTAAGGTGTACAATCCATATAATGACTACACCTTGAACACTTGGGAGAGATAAATACATAAATTAATGTTTTTTTAAAAAAATAGTCATATTTTCTTAGCAATTTCTTTTGGGCATGACACACACCACCCAACCTTTTGGCCACCATCATCAATGACTTGCAAAAAAAATAAAATTATATCAATAGTTCACAAAAATTTCTTACAAGGATTATAATAAATGAGTTAAACACCAATCTATTAGCATATGACATAGTTACTTAAATCGATTACCCTTTAGATTTGTGGTACCTAGTTTCATAATAGGTGAATGCAAAGGTGATCCTTCGGTTCACATAGATTCATTTAATATATTTTTAGACTACTTTTCTGATAAAAAAATTCTTGAAAAACTATTTCCAAAGAATTTTAAACAAAAATCCACTCACTTTTTTTTATTCCTTACCTCATGCTTTAATTAAATCCTTTGGATATTTAGTCAACACTTTTATTAATCATTTCCAATACAATATTAAGCTAAAAGTGGCATGCGTACCATTAGCACAATACAAACAAGGATGAGATGACACAAACAATGATTATGTTTATAGATTTCAAACTATATTAGCTAAAATAAATTTCAAACTACGAAATAATGATACCCAATGATATTTTAACAATAGTATCTTGCCTATCATCTAGGAAAAAGTGATTGTTAATAATTATAGTTCTTTTTTTGAATTCTATGCTAGTGTATTTGATACATGACTTCTATTGTAGAAAATAGTCTCCTCCACTATAATGTCTCTAGCATTCCTCCTCGTTCACAAACTTTAATTGAAGTCAAATTTTTAAAATGAGGGAAACAAGGGTGGATTGAAAATTGTCAATTGTATTTATAATTATCTTGAAAATATTATTCAACACCAAAAGGGTATAGAAATTTCACTAGATTGTAATGTCCTTCACACATTGTGCTACATTAATTATTGTACCGTCAACTTATCTCCATAACTCTTTTCAAACCAATTGATACATATAATTTTTTGTCACACATATCAATGTTACATATGTTATTGATAAACATTAGCCACATAAACATACTACAAGTAGGTGTTCAACATCTATGAATAAAAGTTAAGATCTTAGGAACAAGATTGCGATTTAACTTGTGGGTATTAGTTACAATAAAAACAAAGTGGAACACCTCCTAAATTAAAATATTAGTTGTTTATTAGTACCTTCCCTATTCATCAACATGATGAATTCCATTTACTTGAAGTGGATGATGAGGATCCTTCCAATCTTATTCATAATTAATATGTTGATTTTGTTGAAAACTATAAGCATACACCTAACACTTCAAAAATTAATGCTACACACAAAGATATCAAACATGATGAAGTACATGAGGAATTTTATATGCAAGTGAATATTAATAGCATACCATGTGCTTGAATGATGATTGAATCCAATGAAAGTTTCTATAGAAACAAAGACATCTAAAGATAATCAAAGTGAGAAATTTTTACGAAGGAAACATCTTTAGCTATATATTCTTATGATCAAACTACTAACAAGTGGCAACATCTAGATCAATCTCTCCAAATATTACATCATCATTGTCACGTTTATATACCACTTTTGTTCTTAGAGACACACTCATACATCATCAACATCCATCTGTTGTCATACATCATGAAAGTTATTATCATGAAAAGTAATTACATATCTTTATTATCTATTATGTCAAATCTATTACCACTTAAACATAAGATAATTATTGATTAACTATTCCACATATTCATCATACACTTACTTTTTTATATTATATTATTTTATATTGCATTCATGTTCTTCCAATTACGTTTCCTTGACAAAGCCACTTCAGGGAAGTATTTCCTTTTTTGAGGGTTACATGTCACTATTCTTGACTATAAATCTCTTGAATATGAATTCTATATTAATTAAAGGAAGATTAATATTTAAGTTAAGATTAGTATATAGTAATTAGTTAAGTTCAACTTAAACTCATAGATGAGACAACAAAATTAATATAGAAAACAAAAAAGTCAAATTCACATGTATCACGGTCACAAAATATTTACTTTAACAATTTTAAATCATTAGATTGCTTGAGATGGATGGTAAAACGTCAACACTAAGATATGATTCACTTTTGATTCACTTCATTTTATTTACTATATTATGTTTCACAATAATATATTTTATTTTGCCTTACAATGATTCACATGTTTAATTTTACTTTTATCTTATAACTATTCACTTTTACATCATTATATATTGGCTCACAATAATGTTTGATATTTAAATGTTTTTTTGGTTTGATATTTAAATGTTATTCTCTATATATTTAAAAAATAAATTTTTTAAATAAAAAATAATTAGATTGTATAAATGAAAGTCTTATGTTTTAATATAGTATATAATTTTTTAGTATATATAAAATATCTTTAAGATAATTTATATGAAATACATAATTTATTTAAAAATTATTTTAATTAAATAATGAAAATAGGATTTTGTCATACTGTTCATTTTTCAAATAATTGAAAAGAAAGTAGATTTTAAATGAAAAAAATAAAAAGGTAGATTTTTCTTTTTGTTTCACGGATTTGCTAATCACCTATTTGTCGTGCTACCAATGTAGATATTGTAGAGTTAGTCTATAGGTAATTAGAAACATTTTTTGATTTAGTTTTTAAAAAACGAAAAATTGTAAATAAAATTGATCTAATCACATTTTAAAAAATTAAATAATCTTAATAAATGGCGTAATGAAAGAACATACTATCATCTTCATCAATTAAATTATAAGCCTTTAATAAAAAATTTAAAATTATTTTGATAACTTAAATATTTCTATTTGAAAACATTTAAATTACTAATTATAGAAGAGTAAATAATCATTATGGACATCCTTTCATGATGAAAATTACTATTAATCACTTGATTACGAAGCCCATGCATAGTTGAAAAAGTAACATGCATTACTCATGTCAATAATGGAAATAAATGGATATGATAACCAAACTCTAAGAAATAATACAAGACCCCCTAAATCTGATCTTCATTATAAATAATTATTTTATACGGATGATTTGGCTACTACTACGTTATGAATAAATTATTAACATTAATATAATTAGCCATACTTGTGAGGGACCACAATATGCAAGCAAATTGTTCACAATGATTTAAATTGACAAGATGGAAAACCCAATTTTCTATGTAAAGGTGTGGGTATGAAATTGATTTTATATTTTTATATTTGTTATTGATATAGGGGAAAGGAGCGATTAGTATATTTTAAACATTGTGTAAGTG